>JANAVB010020597.1:5757162-6043536 GCA_029216955.1 Iris pallida | reverse complement strand
CTTAGAACACCTAGAGGAATGCTAGGATTGTAACATAGGAAATACATCACATGTTTGCTATTATAATTAAATTTTCTTGCATATGATTGCTTGCTTTAAATAAGTCCTTATAAGTCTTTTTATGTGTAATTTAGATGGTGCTTACTCGTTCGTCCCAGTATGTTACCCCCGAGAATGGGGCCCTCCATGTCCAGTCAGCTGACCGGTTGACTGATACACCTCCACCTACCACATTCTCCCACTCCACAGATCCACAGACCCAGATACCACCTTCCATATCCCAGTCCCAGCAGGACCCGATACTTCCACCACCCCCTATCACTATACCCACCCAGGCTTCCGTCACTCTCGACGGGACCCAGCTGCTCACACTGATCCAGGGGTTCCTAACAACCCATCAGGAGTAGACTACCCTACTCCGCCAGAGCATGGAGCGTTCTGAGGGACGTCCCGTGGTCCCACCACATGTAGAGCCACGGCAGAGAGCGGGGACAGTCAAGGACTTCATGGGTCTGAATCCCAAGGAGTTCTCAGGGACTGAGGGCATAGTAGTAGCTGATGACTGGCTAGATTCTGTAGAGAGGAAGCTTCTGGGAGTTAGGATGCCGGATGACCTTCAGGTCGAGGCAGCAGGATTTCTGCTGATAGACTTAGCCGGAGTCTGGTTCAGGAATGAGCCGTTGTTCGCGAGAGGTAGAGCCACCTGGGACCAGTTCAAGACCCAGTTCAAGAAGAAATTCTTCTCGACCACTGCTAGAGTAGCCATGGGGCTACGATTCCAGAACATCCAGCAGGGGAACCGTTCTGTTGACGACTATGCGGGAGAGTTCAGTCGCTTGAGCCGTTTTGCTCCTAGTCTGGTTGCTGATCCAGAGGAGATGACCCGTAGGTTTTGCCATGGTCTAGTTCCAGACATTGGCATCCTTATAGTGGCAAACGGTACGACTGACTACTACCAGAGCCTAGAGTTGGCCCGGAGTATTGAGGAGCGTCTTCTGTCATGCAAGAGGCCGGCTTCTGTACATCATGAGGGAACGTCCAAGCGTCAGGCTTTCCAGCAGAGAGCGCCGACGCCACCCCAGCAGACTTACCGTCCCCCTACACCACATCATCAGACCCCGCCAGTTAGAGCCCTGGGACCCCGGCAGCAGCAGCAGCAGAGGGGAGCTATATGTTCTTTCTGCGGAAGACCAGGGCATGATCACACCATCTGCAGGAAGAGGTTGAAGCAGTGTTTAGCTTGTGGGTCTGCCACCCATCAGATTCGAGAGTGCCCAGTAGCGAAGACTAGAGGACCGCTCCCGACTCAGCAGCAGAGGTTCGGGCAGCATCTGTAGCAGCAGAAGGGACCTCAGGGGAGGGTTTATAGTCTAGCCATTGAGCCGGAGCCGGAGCAGGTTTCGGAGCCGGATTATTTAGCTGACGTCATCACAGGTCATGTTTATTTGCATACTTTTCTAGCTGTATGTTTGTTTGATTCTGGTGCATCTCATAGCTTCCTATCATTAGAGTTTATGCATAAACATCATCTAGTAGCTACACATACTGCGGATATTAGTAGAGTGATGACGGGAGGAGGACCAGTGCCTATTAGATCTATCTATAGGTGTTCTATTTTTATAGCCGGAAGAGAGTTCAGAGGGCGATTCTTTGTGATGCCGCTCCCCGGTTATGATATCATATTGGGGATTGACTGGCTTAGCTATGCCCATGCATCTATAGATTGCTATGAGGGTAGTATTGTGTTCAGTCCCCCGGGCACAGCACCATTCAGTGTCAGGAGGACAGGGCCGGAGATCAGCCTAGAGCCGAACTGTTGTGCTACAGTCGGGGACGCAGCACCGCCACACCCTATCATTAGGGAGTTTATGGATGTATTCCCAGAGGATCTTCCAGGACTTCCGCCAGACAGAGATGTGGAGTTCACTATAGATCTAGTGCCGGGTTCATCACCAGTATCCCGGGCTTGCTATAGAGTGAATCCCAAGGAGGCCATAGAGATGAAAGAGCAGATTGATGACCTGTTGAAAAAGGGTTTCATTCGATCCAGTGCTTCTCCATGGGGAGCGCCAGTGCTCTTTGTGCCTAAGAAGGATGGTACAGTCCGGTTGTGTATTGATTACCGGGCCTTGAATGCCATCACTATCAAGAACAAATATCCTCTGCCCAGGATAGATGATTTGTTCGACCAATTGAGCGGGGCGAAGGTGTTTTCCAGGATAGACTTGAGATCCGGGTACCACCAGGTGAAGGTTAGGCCAGCAGACATCCAGAAGACGGCGTTCAATACGAAGTACGGGCAGTACGAGTTTCTGGTGATGCCATTTGGTCTCACAAATGCGCCAGCTGTCTTTATGAACTTGATGAATAAGACATTTCACCAGTATCTGGATAAGTTCGTCGTAGTGTTTATCGACGACATCCTGATATACTCGAAGACGCCGGAGGAGCATGCAGAGCACTTGCGGATAGTTTTGGGGATTCTGAGACAGGAGAGATTGTTTGCCAAATTGCCGAAGTGCGAGTTCTTTTTAGACCGAGTGGAGTTTCTCGGCCATGTAGTCACTGGAGATGGAATCTCGGTGGATCCCAGGAAGATTGCTGCAGTTGAGACGTGGAAGGCTCCGACGTCAGTTTCAGAGATCAGGAGCTTTCTGGGTTTAGCAGGCTATTACAGAAAGTTCGTCCAGGACTTTGCTAGGATAGCTGAACCCATGACGAAGCTGACGCGGAAGGACGCAGAGTACATCTGGTCAGAGGACTGCCAGGCGGCATTTGAGGAGCTGAAGAGGAGGCTGACGACCGCTCCAGTTCTGACTTTGCCTTCAGGTTCTGGAGGTTTCACCATATACAGTGATGCTTCTGGGAAGGGGCTAGGATGTGTTCTACAGCAGCATGGGAAAGTAATTGCTTATGCATCTAGGCAATTGCGGACTCATGAGAGGAATTATCCTACCCATGACCTCGAGTTAGCTGCGGTGATCTTTGCACTCAAGTTATGGAAACATTACTTATACGGAGAGCGTGTGGAAATCTTTACTGACCACAAAAGCTTGAAGTATGTGTTCACGCAGAAAGAGCTGAACATGAGGCAAAGACGATGGTTGGAGTTGATGAAGGACTTCGACATCGATTTACAGTATCACCCCGGGAAGGCAAATGTGGTGGCGGATGTGCTGAGCAGGCATCCGATGGCATGGTACCTGATGATTGATCGGCATTTGCGGGAGGATCTGGAGAAGCTCGGTATCGAGCTAGTTCGGCCAGGATCAGTGATACAGATGATGGCGCTTGACATTCAGTCAGGTTTAATGGAGCAGATCCGGGAGGCACAGTCTACAAATGAGAGTCTTCGCAGACTTCGACCCCAGGCATTAGCTGGATTGCTGGATGACTTCACTATAGCGGAGGATGGATCCCTGAGGCATGGCAGCCGATTGTGCGTGCCGAAGGGAGAGCTGGTAGAGGCAGTCTTGCAGGAGGCGCACCGATCGAGATATTCTATTCACCCTGGTGCTAACAAGATGTACCGTGACTTGCGGGAACATCTTTGGTGGCACGGGATGAAGAGGGATGTATCACGTTTCATCTCGAGATGCCTAGTTTGCCAGCAGGTCAAGGCGGAGCGCCAGAGGCCAGCTGGTTTGTTGCAGCCGTTACCCATTCCCGAGTGGAAGTAGAAACATATTACGATGGACTTCGTTTCAGGGCTTCCTCGTTCCCAAGGAGGGAAGGATGCCATCTGGGTCATCGTAGACAGGCTGACGAAGTGTGCGCACTTCATACCCTTCAAGGTGGGGCTTTCCACCGAGAAGTTGGCGGAGCTATACATGCAGCAGATAGTTCGCCTACACGGAGTGCCGGTGAGCATCGTGTCAGACAGAGACAGTAGATTCACATCCCACTACTGGAGGAGCTTGCAGGAGGAGTTGGGCAGTAGGCTCAAGTTCAGTACGGCGTACCACCCGCAGACAGATGGGCAGTCCGAGAGGACGATACAGACGCTGGAGGATATGCTGAGGACTTGCGTGCTGGACTTCGGAGGATCATGGAAGAGCCATCTGCACTTGGTAGAGTTTTCATACAACAACAGCTACCAGGCCAGTATTGGTATGTCTCCTTTCGAGGCGCTATATGGACGACGATGTCGCACACCGCTCTTTTGGGATGATGTCGGAGACAGAGTTATGCTTGGGCCAGAGATGATCACGGATGCAGCAGAGAAAGTCGGGATGATCAGAGACAGGCTCAGAGTAGCTCAGGACAGGCAGAAACACTGGGCTGATGCTAGTCGCAGGCCGATGGAGTTCGCAGACGGTGATATGGTGCTAGTGAAGATATCACCTACTAGAGGGACGATCCGGTTCGGACGAGGAGGGAAGCTGAGCCCCAGATACATCGGGCCGTTCGAGGTGCTTGGCAGGATCGGAGAGGTAGCTTACAGGGTTGCACTTCCACCCAATCTAGCAGGAGTTCACGACGTCTTTCACGTATCTCAGCTGAGGAGATATGTTCCAGACCCCAGTCATGTGCTAGATCATTCAGAGTTGGAGGTCGGACCGAGCCATACAGTTTCTGAGCAGCCAGTGGAGATATTAGACCGGAGAGAGAAGAGGCTGAGGAACAAGGTTATACCCCTAGTGCGAGTAGCTTGGAGCCGTCACTCCCCAGGTGAATCTACTTGGGAGAGGGAGTCGGACATGAGGGAGAGATTCCCTTACTTGTTCGATCCAACCGCTGCGAGGGAACCACCCGTTCCCGCTTGATACCTTAGAGGTTAGTTTTGATCGTAGCCTTAGTCATTTGATTGCAATACTTGCTATGTTAGAATATTGTCGGGTCTTCAATCCTTGTGAATTTCGAGGACGAAATTTTTCAAGGAGGGAAGACTTGTAAGCCCCTGATTTTCAAATTCATTTTTAATTAGTGCTAATTAATTTTTAATGTCAATTATAGCCTTAAATAATTATTAGGAATTTTTAGGAATTTTTTTAGAATTTTTAAATGAATTTTTAATGAATTTTATATACAAAAATACCATTTTGTAATTTTCTAAATTATTTTAATACTGTTTTGTAATTATTAGAATTGTTATAATATGGTTATGCAATTTATTAAATTGTTTATATATCAGTTTGCAATATTGAATTGTTATAAGTTGCGGAATGCAAATTTTTATTTGCATTTATACGCTGCTAGGACTTAGTTGCAATTTTCTAAACTCTAGGGGGTTTTCTACAAAAGACCTAACCTAACCCTAATCGACGACCGCCTTTGCGCTGTCGTCGTCTCCGGCGATCCGCCCCAAACCCTAACCCTAATCCTAATTTCTAACCCAAAACCCACCGCCCTAGGATCCTATAAATAGCCCTGACCCCCTAGACCCTAACCCTAGACTCCCCGACCACCCACGACCACCACGAACCACCTTCTTTCCCACTCTTTCTCGTCGGAACCCTAACTCCGACGATCACCACCCCCACCCCTACACAAACCCTCACAGCAAACCACCACCACCACTACGTTCGCCTTGACGAGACGCGCCCAGCGCCACCGAAGCGCCGCGACGCCGACGCCTCCACCGCCCGTCCGCACGTTCGAAACCCTTCCTCTTCGCCGGACACGTAAGTGTCAGCTTCATTTCGTGTCGGTTGTGTCTCGATTTCACGTGAGAGACTCGCCAGGACACGGGGATGGTTGTCCAGTAGCTGGACACGAGAACTAGGGCTCGTGCGTGTCGTGCGAAGCACGGACACGAGCAAACCCTGTGTCCTTAACTGTCAGGACACAGGACTGTGTATTATTTTTTTTTTTTATTTAAAACAACTAAAACCTAATAAAATTAAACTAAAACCCTATCCTAACAATCGGGCCGACTGGCCCATTAGCCAGCGCGCAGAGCCTAAACCCCCCCCCCCCGCTGGCTCAGGATCGAGCCCCCCTTTTTCTTTCTGTTTTCTTTTCTGTTTTCTTTTTCTTTTCTTTTTCTTTTTGTTTTATATATATATTTATATATATATGTATATGTATATATATTAGTATATATATATATATATATATGTATATACTGTATTTTACAGTATTTTATATATATGTATATATATTTTATAGTTAGTAAATTTTATATATATATGTATATATGTATACATTTTCATGTGTATATATATATTATTATATATACACTTTATTTTTAAGTGTTTTCTTATATATATATATATATATATGTTTGTGTATATATATATATATACTTTATAAGTTAAGTATTTCCCTTATATATATATATGTACTTTTAAACATATGTATAGATATTTTTACTATACATAATTTTGCCTTATTAAAATATTAATATTTGTTTTGTACTTTTTACCAAATTATATTTTAGTGTATTTAAATTACTGCAACCATTTGGTGTCCAAGCCTAGCATGGGTATTTGGGCTCAAATGTGTTTTCACACATTCAAGACCTGTACAAGTCATATTGGACTTGATTCATGGCCTTGGGTCCTGTATTTGAACTTTGGTTCAAATTATATACATGGACAAAATACGCAGATAATTAATTATTGTGTGCATTGCTGTTTTTGATTTTCAAAAAAATACTTAAAGTATTGCTAAAATTATGGGAAAATAGTTTTTAGATACTTTATTAAGTTAGCTAATTTAGTATGATTTTTGTAGCATTTAATTTACTGTTTTGCCACTAGTTTGGCATATGAAACAACTCATTTTCTGTATACTTAGGAAAACTGATTTTTATAAAATATTTGTACTGGTTAATAAATTCCAGAAAAATTATAATAAATTTCTATGATTAACAAGGATCACTTTGATACTTTGCTTTAAGAAAAACTAGACTTTTTGCCTATCTCTAAAATTGTTAGAACACAATGATCTTTTGATTTATTTATTGATTAAATACGACTTGTAGTTTTTTGTGTTATTTGGAGTTTTAGTCGTGTTGAACCCCATCCCTCACTAGTGTAAAGACCCTAGAAAGTTAGTTAACATAGTGTGTCACCCCACATTGGTCTCCTATACCAAGTCAACATTTTGGCTAGGTGCCCAGTCACAAGTCGTGTCGCACCAGTTAGTGTTCTAGTGTTTTAGCTTAGTGTAAAAGCTAAGTTATTGTATTTATTTCTACAGTGACGAGTTACTGGATATCCATAGCACTGTTATCGTAGCTTGTTTTGTTTTGCTTTGCTAGAGGCAAGTACTTTCTACGAACTTTACATATTGTCACATAAATGAACTGTAAACCCCACCATGTCAAATGCTGATCCTTGGGGTAGCAAGTTAGATCTCTACATGTTGTACTTCCAGTTACTACCATGCTTAGAACAGTCTTGATGTATCTCTCACATGATTAGAATATGGGTTATGGAGAAACTGTTAGTAGTGTACGTGATTATGCCCCCTTCTCCCGTACGTATGTACCGAGCAAGGTTGACATTTTATATGTATACCTTGTCGTATGCTTTATCTCAACGCGGATTTGTACGTATGTACATCTGTCGCCGTTTCACTTGTACGAAAGTATATTTTATTATGTGCCCCCGCACATTGTACATCTATTGACCGATTACGTACTTGCTACAGTTTTAAACATTACATATACATCTGTCTCTATGACATATGTGTCCTTGCCATGATAGACTATGTGATGCCATGCTTTCCAGTTATTTCTCACATGTTCATTCTCATGTTCATTTCCATGTTTCATATGCTAGTTTGCTAGATTTAGTGCTTGCTCCCGTCCTGACAGGATAACGTTGTAGGTGTCCTTACTGAGGAGGAGTTACTCTGCGACTCATACTATGGGATTACCGCCGAGGACCCGGCTCTGCTTTACGAGGATGTTCCTGCGGAGAACCTCGCCTAGTTGTCTTTTGTTTACTTAGACTTTGAGAGTAGACATGTATTAGACTACATCATTTTGTAACTGGACATGTATCCAGTTTTACATTTCAGTTTCACTTGTACTTGGATATTTTACTATATACGACGACTTTTGTGTTTGGAGCATTTATGATTCTTCTTCACTTATAGAACTGTTAGTACATTTAGTCTTATCCTGTTGTCTTTAGAACAGCTTACTACGTTTTATCTCAACGTAGGCTGGACATGACTCGGCCTGGCCCAACAATTTGGGTAGCGGGTCGTGACATATTTTTGTGGTGGCCCACGCAGGTCCTGACTAAACTGTTTGGTTACGTTATTGTACCAAACATGCCTGCAATTAGGAACTTACGGTAATTAGACAACATTATGAAAGACGCTTAGAACACCTAGAGGAATGCTAGGATTGTAACATAGGAAATACATCACATGTTTGCTATTATAATTAGATTTTCTTGCATATGATTGCTTGCTTTAAATAAGTCCTTATAAGTCTTTTTATGTGTAATTTAGATGGTGCTTACTCGTTCGTCCCAGTATGTTACCCCCGAGAATGGGGCCCTCCATGTCCAGTCAGCTGACCGGTTGACTGATACACCTCCACCTACCACATTCCCCCACTCCACAGATCCACAGACCCAGATACCACCTTCCACATCCCAGTTCCAGCAGGACCCGATACTTCCACCACCCCCTATCACTATACCCACCCAGGCTTCCGTCACTCTCGACGGGACCCAGCTGCTCACACTGATCCAGAGGTTCCTAACAACCCATCAGGAGCAGACTACCCTACTCCGCCAGAGCATGGAGCGTTCTGAGGGACGTCCCGTGGTCCCACCACATGTAGAGCCACGGCAGAGAGCGGGGACAGTCAAGGACTTCATGGGTCTGAATCCCAAGGAGTTCTCAGGGACTGAGGGCATAGTAGTAGCTGATGACTGGCTAGATTCTGTAGAGAGGAAGCTTCTGGGAGTTAGGATGCCGGATGACCTTCAGGTCAAGGCAGCAGGATTTCTGCTGATAGACTTAGCCGGAGTCTGGTTCAGGAATGAGCCGTTGTTCGGGACGAGGGTTGACCAATTACACCAGAGAGTCCACACACGGGACGAGGGTGTCTTGCCGTGAGCTAACCAGAGAATCCATACTCGGGACGAGGGTTAGTGCTTAGTTCAAACCAGAGAGTCCACACTTGGGACGAGGGTTTGGTTCTTCCATTGATCTCGTGTCACCCCCGTTTTTCGTTCTACTTATTTCCAGTATACGTATACGGAATCCTGACATGTATTTTATTTTCCTGCCTGGCTAGCTAATTTCAGTTTAATGTTGATTAGGTTCATCATAGCATGTAATGGTTTAACTTGGTTTATTTTGGGATGGCTTGATTTATTCTTTGGTTCATCATGTTAAACCCACCAATATCCCCCTTTATAACCCACCTAACTTTTCTCTCTCCTCCACTTTCTCATTAACTCTTCTTCCTTCTCCATTAAACCCACCACCAACCAAGAACACCCCTTAGGCAAGTGCAACTTGCTTCCACAAGAGAGCCCATTTTTATTATTCCATTAGCTTCTCTTCATGTTTCTAAGACACATTAGAACTTGTCATTCTCCATTTTGAGGCTTTAATTTTTGTAGATCTAGAAATTAGTTATTTTCAGATTTTGGTGGTTTTGATCTATCAAACTTCTTTGATTTCAAGTTTTGATGGTTCCATGTTGTAAAGAATTTTATTCTACCCAATTTTGACCTTTGAAAAGTTGGATTTGGACTTGTTTTGACCAAGTTATGGACTTTTGAAGCTTTGGGTTCAAACCATGGAGTTCTTGCTGATTTAGAGAAGACAGTGAGCAGTGTGCACGAGCTTTTTAGCTTATGCCACTGAGTTACGCGCGCTCTTTAGCGCAGCGCAGTCTGACTCATATATTGCCTTGATGAGGAGTCGTATGGAGTACATACGCTGCCCTGAAGAGGAGTCGTATGGACCTCATACGCTGCCTTGATGAGGAGTCGTATGGAGTACATATGCTGCCTTGAAGAGGAGTCGTATGGACCTCATACGCTGCCTTGATGAGGAGTCGTATGGAGTACATACGCTGCCTTGAAGAGGAGTCGTATGGACCTCATACGCTGCCTTGATGAGGAGTCGTATGGAGTACATACGCTGCCTTGAAGAGGAGTCGTATGGACCTCATACGCTGCCTTGATGAGGAGTCGTATGGAGTACATACGCTGACTTGGGTGACAAGGAGTCGTATGGACCTCATACGTTGCCTTGATGAGGAGTCGTATGGAGTACATACGCTGCCTTGAAGAGGAGTCGTATGGAGTCCATACGCTGCCTTTTGGAGACGTATGTCTTGCATACGCTGACTTGAGCGCAGCCTGACTTGAGCGCAGCCTGACTTGAGCGCAGTCTGACTCAGGCGCAACCTGAGGTTTAGGCGCAACTGGACCTGACCCTACTTGCCTTGGCGCAACCTGTTATCCTGGCGCAACTTGGCTAATGCCACTTGTTGGCCATAGTACCCCTTGCTCCCCCCTTGGGCGCATTATGTCCCCATATTCCCCTTTTTATGATTTTTGCACCCATTTTATATCCTTACGCCTTTTGATGTAAACTCGACATGAACTCGATGTGATCATGACATTATTTATGAATGTTAATCGAAACAAGGCTTAGTGATGGAATTACATGATTAGTGACCCGCCGTGGTGCACTCTTGACAAGTAATTTGACATGATAATTCTTGATGGTGGTCCGTTGTGACGCACCCTTGCCTTGATAAGTAATCTTGATAAGCAACCCGACATGATAACCGTGATACGCTGTTACGACGGCTAACCTGACATGCTAAGTGAATTCTTGACACCGTGGGTGATTGTATTGAATATGCTTGTATAAGCAACCAGTCTTGTCTCGCATCATGTCTAGGACATGTATCCCTGGTTACCACGGTCAGGGATTCATACCGAATCTGACTAGGTTAATGACTAGATTGATCAAATAGAGCATATAGAGAGGTATTCCGGCTACAAGCAATCCCGTTATCTGGGCACCTTCCTTGATGGACTTGTAGCCTGCCGACGAGTAGGGCACATTTCCAGCTCACTGTTATGTGGGGCACTACATGAAACGATTACTATGCACACTGTCATGTGTTGCATCCAAGTCACCTAACAAGGCATGATAACTCTAAGCTTGAACCTTGCGTCTGGATAACCTGGATAGTCTGCAGGGCTTGTGGCCGTAGGCGTACCTCATTGCATCTTGCTAGTAACTAAGCTTGTGATAATCCTAGTTAGTTAAGTATCAAGCCGTACTCTTTGCTTGGCCGTGAATGATGGATGGAGTCCTATCTTGTCTAGTCTTGCCTAGATCCAGTGCATGGATATCTTCGGACATGCTTGTTTATGCTTTACTTTATCGATAATTGGTTCGAGGCTAAGTTCTATTCAGGTGAAGGGTTACAACCCCGGTCCTTGTTTGGTTTACGGGTTGTAACTTGGGTACCGGAATAGTCCTCTAGTTATCTTATCGTTTATCATCCTGTTTTCTTTAACTCATGTCTTATGTTATTTCACCTATGATTTATGTGCTGACATGCTGGTTTTAGTTCTTAAGTGAAGCCTCCTTTGTGGCACTTGCTCTTTCTGGGGTCTGACCCAGCTGGTTTTGTATGGCCAGATTTCGGAGCAGCTACCGAGGATCTCTCAACTTTTCTGCCAGATGGTGAACACTAGAAGGAATCCCGGCAACGAGTGGGTTTTATTTTGCTCTCCCACTCCCTTGTAAAAATATTCTTTTGAGGCGTTTAGCCGCCGAGCAAGTGTTAGCTCGTTTGCAACTTTATTCACTGTCTGCCTATGGGCTGTAGCATGATTGACAAATCCTAGGGTTGATCATGTATGACTTAAACTCTTGCTAGTCTTCGTATTTTGTATGACTAGCTTCATGATCATCTGAATATGTAATGTATGGGACGCCTTACTTTGTATGTCTGATGATCTACCATCTTGTTATATCTACTCGCTTGCTTAAGATTGAGACACTAGGCTTGTTATTGACCCTAAGAGACTAATGGCTTGTAGTAAACCCTCATGCATCTAGACAGCCGTGACCGTATTGCGAGGTGAGAATTACTTCAATGTACGTAGCTGGCTGTGTCTGTCCCCCGCTCTCCAGTATTCTGGTTCTGGGGCGTGACACGGTTTAAGTGGTGGCCCATGCAGGTCTTGTAAATCAAGATGTGTGAGGGTTTACCGGATAGATGTCTCAATCAGCACTCGTCCTTGAACTCTACTCGTGCCTTCTGATCTTTCAGAATCCTTGACCTGATCACATGTTTGTATCCTCGATCTATCATGGTCCTTTCTTATTGTTCCCCATGTCGTTTCTTCAGCGACATTGTTCCTGGTCCTACCGATCAGCGAGGCGGAGCACCTCCAGTGGACCAACAGCAACCTGGAGACCAAGCCCAGCACTCTGGAGCGGCCTCCCGAGTCATGCATTCCGGGGATCCCGAGCCCCCAGTTTAGCCAGTCCAGCCTGCAGAGCCTGACGATGGCACCTTGGTGGGTCTCATCAGGACATTGCTTGCGTCTCACGATCGTCGGGGCGATGCCCTGCACCAGGCAGTACAGGATGCCATGGGCCGTGTTGGTTATCAAGGGAACAGTACGGCTAGCAGTTTCAAGCGCCTCAACCCTCCCTTCTTTGATGGGAGTGAAGATTCTATTGCAGCTGATGCGTGGCTCCAGGACATTGAGATTATCTTAGATGCAGCCAAGACTCCAGAAGGAGAGAAGGTAGCTGTGGTGCGCCTACAGTTATTGGACCTAGCCCGCACCTGGTGGGCGATGATAGCAGTTGGTTTGGCAACGCCTGTTCCGTGGGCGGTATTCAGTGACAAGTTTCAGATCAAGTACTTCGATGCTGTGGCTCGGCATGATTTACAGACGAAGTTCACCAATCTCAGGCAGATGAGCAGGACTGTCGATGGATATGCGGCCAAGTTTTCAAGACTGAGTCGGTTTGCTTCCACTTTGGTGGCAACCGAGTTTGATCGAGCGCAGCGGTTCCAGCAGGGACTCCACCTAGAGATCATTCTAGCAGTGGAGCAGTTTGAGCATCAGACCTTTGATGCTGTTTTGCGGGCAGCTAAGAGGCATGAGTATACCTCACAGAGAATTGTAGACAGAACTGGAGGGCGGAAGCGGTCCCATGGTCAGATGATCCAGTCTTCAGCCCCAACCCCGGCAGCTAGGGCCTTGACCATTGGAGCTCCAAGGAGGGCAGCATCAGTTACGTCGGTTCAGCATTCGACTCCGACGTATCCTCAGCAGCAGAAGCGGAGGCAGTCTTCCACAATGGGCTGCACTCATTGTGGGAAGCCAGGGCATGTAGTGTCAGAATGTCGCCGAGCACAAGGATTGTGTTTGGCTTGTGGGGCACCGGATCACATGATAGGGTCCTACCCACAGAGAGCCGGTTCATCCTCATCGGCCCAGACTAGTCCCTCAGTGAGGGGACCAGCACCAGTACAGCAGTAGCAGTATCAGCCTCCGAGACCATTGCCGCCTCAGGCTCAGGCATTCCAGCAGCAGCGACCGTAACAGTATGCCCAGGTCCAAGCTCAGGTTCAGAACCGCCAGAGAGGTTTCCAGCAGAGAGGACCAGTACCCAGAGGACACGGTCAAGCGATGGCTTTGACCGTAGAGGAGGAGTTGGCATCAGGTGAGGTGGTGGCAGGTACCATTCTCGTCAACTCTTTTCGTGTATCAGTATTATTTGATTCAGGTGCATCACATTCATTACGATTCGCGACACGGATAGGACTGGAGCCCGAGTCATTATCAGTAAGGCTCAATATACTTACTGGTAACGGACTTGTGGGTGTGGATAGGGTGTTTTCCTCGTGTCGAATCGTAGTTAGCGGTAGAGAGTTTCCCGCTAGGTTGATAGAGTTTTCGATGGCCGATTATGATGTAGTCCTAGGAATGGATTGGTTGAGGGACCAGTATGCTAGAATAGATTGCCATGTCGGCAAGATTATTTTTAGTATTCCCGGTGAGCCAGAGTTTTCCTTTTCTCGAGGCGGAGTAGAACCTTCTTCCCCAGCATTGCGGATGACTGTAGCAGCAGTAGTTCAGTTTCCCAGAGTTGTAGAAGAGTTTCCTGACGTATTTCTCGAAGAGCTTCCAGGTATGCCCCCAGAGAGAGAGATAGAGTTCACTATCGACTTGATTCCAGGGACGGCACCAGTGTCAGAGAGAGTCTATAGGATGGCACCATCAGAGTTGGAGGTCCTGTACAAGATGATTGAAGAACTTAGAACCAAGGGATTTATTCATGCTAGCGGATCACCTTGGGGAGCTCCGATGCTTCTTGTGAAGAAGAAGGATGGTACGTCAAGATTATGTGTTGATTATCGTACATTGAACTCTATAACAATTAAGAACAGATATCCTTTACCAAGGATAGATGATTTATTTGATCAGCTCAGGGGAGCGGCAGTATTCTCGAAGATTGACTTGCGGTCAGGGTACCATCAGATCAGAGTCAGAGAGCAAGACATCCCGAAGGCAGCATACAGATCGAGGTATGGACATTGGGAGTTCCTTGTTATGCCATTTGGAGCGACCAATGTGCCGGCCGTATTCATGGACCTCATGAATCGTATCTTCATGCCCTATTTGGACCAGTTCGTGATAGTGTTCATAGACGACATCTTAGTCTATAGTGAGAACGAGGCAGAGCATGAGCAGCATCTTCGTGTAGTTCTTCAGATTCTCAGGGAGCACCAGTTGTACGCGAAGTTCAGTAAGTGCGAGTTTTGGTTGGATCGTATCTCGTACTTGGGTCATATCATCACCAGAGGTGGAGTGGAAGTTGATCCCCAGAAGATAGTGGCTATAGAGACATGGCCAGTACCTAGCACCGTCGCAGAAGTTCGGAGTTTCCTCGGATTGGCCGGCTATTACCGACGTTTTGTGTCAGACTTTGCTCGAATTTCAGTGCCACTGACGCAGTTGACCCGTAAGGATGTGCAGTTTGCTTGGACAGCAGAGTGTCAGAGTTCATTTGAGAAGTTGAAGCGGAGATTGATGACGGCCCCCATTCTCATGCTTCCCGACGGAAAGGGAGGATTTTCAGTTTATTGTGACGCATCCGGCAAGGGATTAGGATGTGTCTTGATGCAGCATGGTAAGGTAGTCGCTTATGCGTTACGTCAACTTCGTGACCATGAGAGGAATTACCCAACCCATGACCTGGAGTTAGCTGCCGTAGTTTTTGCATTGAAACTTTGGAGACATTATTTGTATAGAGATCGGGTGGAGATTTTCACCGACCACAAGAGTCTGAAATATGTGTTTACCCAGAAGGATCTTAATATGCGTCAGAGGAGATGGCTAGAGCTACTTGTGGATTATGACATCAGCTTGCAGTATCTTCCTGGGAAGGCCAACGTAGTAGCAGATGCATTGAGCAGGAGAGCCGGAGTTTATTTTCTAACGGCGCAGCCAGAGTTGTTAGCAGATCTTCAGAAGATGGGTATTGAAGTTGTTCTTCCTTCCAGTGTGGCATTGATGGCCAGTATGCAAGTTCAGTCCAGTATAGTTGAGAGGATCAAGTTAGCTCAGTCCACGGATTCTAAGCTTCAACGGCTGAGAGCAGAATGTGTAGCAGGGTGAAGACCAGAGTTATGTGTTTATAAGGACGGTACACTCCGACATGGGAGACGTCTTTGTGTACCCAGTGGTGATATCAGACAGGAGATCATGGCAGAGGCTCACAGTTCTCAGTATTCAATTCATCCCGGCGGTACGAAGATGTATCGTGATATTCGGCAGCATTTTTGGTGGAATGGCATGAAGAGGGAGATAGCCCGGTTTGTCTCTCGTTGTTTAGTTTGTCAACAAGTTAAGGCCGAACATCAGAGACCAACTGGACTTCTTCAACCTTTACCGATCCCGGAATGGAAATGGGAGCACATTACCATGGATTTTGTAACTGGATTAGCTAGATCCCCAGCTGGAAGAGATGCCATCTGGGTTATAGTTGATCGTCTCACGAAGGTAGCTCATTTTCTTCCTTTCAGAATCGGTCAGTCGACGGATCAACTTGCAGAGATATACCTCAGGCAGATAGTCAGATTGCATGGAGTGCCAGTCAGTATTGTGTCCGACAGAGATTCAAGATTCACCTCGCACTTTTGGCGGAGTCTTCAAGAGAGTTTGGGGACTCGTCTCAATTTCAGTTCAGCCTACCATCCGCAGACAGATGGTCAGTCAGAACGTACGATCCAGACTCTTGAAGACATGCTGCGGTCATGTACACTCGACTTCGGTAGTTTGTGGGAAGATCACCGGCATCTCGTAGAGTTCTCGTACAACAACAGTTTCCAGGCTAGTATCCAGATGGCACCTTTCGAGGCCTTGTACGGCAGGAAGTGCAGATCTCCTTTAGCTTGGGACGATATCGGTGAGAGGCAAATGCTTGGACCAGAGATGGTAACGCAGACTATGGAGGTGGTCAGACAAGTCAGAGATCATCTTCGAGTTGCCCAAGATCGCCAGCGTCATTGGGCCGATTCTCATCGACGTCCCCTTAAATTTTCTGTCGGCGACCACGTATTCCTTAGGATCTCGCCTACCTGTGGCGTCATTCGATTCGGCGTGCGGGAAAAGCTCAGTCCTAGGTATATAGGGCCGTTTGATATTCTAGAATGAGTAGGTGATGTATCCTATCGTCTCGCTCTTCCGTCGTCGTTACGTGAGGTACATGATGTCTTCCATGTATCCCAATTACGACGGTATATCCCGGATCCGAGTCACGTTCTTGATCATTCGGAATTGGTTTTTGGCACCAACCTTTCGTATGAGGAGAGACCCGTATCCATATTGGACCGGAGGGAGAAGATACTCAAGAACAAGACTATCAAGTTAGTCCGTGTTGCTTGGGGTCATCACTCTTTGGGTGAGTCAACGTGGGAGCGTGAAGATGATATCCGATCGCAATATCCCGACCTGTTTGACTCGTAAGGTATAATATCTTTCTTATGCCATATGCTTAAGTTCCTTGCTTGCATGAATGATTTTTTGATTGACTGCTAGTCATATATATTGCCTACAATTGATATAGCTTGCTCGACATCTCTAGCCTCTTGATTAAATTCCGAGGACGGAATTCTTTTAAGGTGGGTAGAGTTGTCACCCCCATTTTTTGTTCTACGTATTTCCAGTATACGTATACGGGATCCTGACATGTATTTTATTTTCCTTCCTGGCTAGCTAATTTCAGTTTAATCTTGATTAGGTTCATCATAGCATGTAATGGTTTAACTTAGTTTATTTTGGGATGGCTTGGTTTATTCTTTGGTTCATCATGTTAAACCCACCACCATCCCCCTTTATAACCCACCTAACTTTTCTCTCTCCTCTACTTTCTCATTAACTCTTCTTCCTTCTCCATTAAACCCACCACCAACCAAGAACACCCCTTAGGCAAGTGCAACTTGCTTCCACAAGAGAGCCCATTTTTATTGTTCCATTAGCTTCTCCTCATGTTTCTAAGACACATTAGAACTTGTCATTCTCCATTTTGACGCTTTAATTTTTGTAGATCTAGAAATTAGTTATTTTTGGATTTTAGTGGTTTTGATCTATCAAACTTCTTTGTTTTCAAGTTTTGATGGTTCCATGTTGTAGAAAATTTTATTCTACCCAATTTTGACCTTTGAAAAGTTGGATTTGGACTTATTTTGACCAAGTTATGGACTTTTGAAGCTTTGGGTTCAAACCATGGAGTTCTTGCTGATTTGGAGAAGACAGTGAGCAGTGTGCGCGAGCTTTTTAGCTTGCGTCACTGAGTTGCGCGCGCTCTTTAGCGCAGCACAGTCTGACTCATACGCTGCCTTGATGAGGAGTCGTATGGAGTACATACGCTGCTTTGAAGAGGAGTCGTATGGACCTCATACGCTGCCTTGATGAGGAGTCGTATGGAGTATATACGCTGCCTTGAAGAGGAGTCGTATGGACCTCATACGCTGCCTTGATGAGGAGTCGTATGGAGTGCATACGCTGCCTTGAAGAGGAGTCGTATGGACCTCATACGCTGCCTTGATGAGGAGTCGTATGGAGTACATACGCTGTCTTGAAGAGGAGTCGTATGGACCTCATACGCTGCCTTGATGAGGAGTCGTATGGAGTACATACGCTGACTTGGGTGACAAGGAGTCGTATGGACCTCATATGCTGCCTTGATGAGGAGTCGTATGGAGTACATACGCTGCCTTGAAGAGGAGTCGTATGGAGTCCATACGCTGCCTTTTGGAGACGTATGTCTTGCATACGCTGACTTGAGCGCAGCCTGACTTGAGCGCAGCCTGACTTGAGCGCAGTCTGACTCAGGCGCAACCTGATGTTTAGGCGCAACTGGACCTGACCCTACTTGCCTTGGCGCAACCTGTTACCCTGGCGCAACTTGGCTAATGCCACTTGTTGGCCATAGTACCCCTTGCTCCCCCCTTGGGCGCATTATGTCCCCATATTCCCCTTTTTATGATTTTTGCACCCATTTTATATTCTTACGCCTTTTGATGTAAACTCGACATGAACCCGATGTGATCATGACATTATTTATGAATGTTAATCGAAACAAGGCTTAGTGATGGAATTGCATGATTAGTGACCTGCCGTGGTACACTCTTGACAAGTAATTTGATATGATAATTCTTGATGGTGGTCTGTTGTGACGCACCCTTGCCTTGATAAGTAATCTTGATAAGCAACCCGACATGATAACCGTGATACGCTGTTGCGACGGCTAACCTGACATGCTAAGTGAATTCTTGACACCGTGGGTGATTGTATTGAATATGCTTGTATAAGCAATCAGTCTTGTCTTGAATCATGTCTAGGACATGTATCCCTGGTTACCACGGTCAGGGATTCATACCGAATCTGACTAGGTTAATGACTAGATTGATCAAGTAGAGCATATAGAGAGGTATTCCGGCTACAAGCAATCCCGTTATCTGGGCGCCTTCCTTGATGGACTTTTAGCCTGCCGACGAGTAGGACACATTTCCAGCTCACTGTTATGTGGGGCACTACATGAAATGATTACTATGCACACTGTCATGTGTTGCATCCAAGTCACCTAACAAGGCATGATAACTCTAAGCTTGAACCTTGCGTCTGGATAACCTGGATAGTCTGCAGGGCTTGTGGCCGTAGGCGTACCTCATTGCATCTTGCTAGTAACTAAGCTTGTGATAACCCTAGTTAGTTAAGTATCGAGCCGTACTCTTTGCTTGGCCGTGAATGATGGATGGAGTCCTATCTTGTCTAGTCTTGCCTAGATCCAGTGCATGGATATCTTCGGACATGCTTGTTTATGCTTTACTTTATCGATAATTGGTTCGAGGCTAAGTTTTGTTCAGGTGAAGGGTTACAACCCCGGTCCTTGTTTGGTTTACGGGTTGTAACTTGGGTACCGGAATAGTCCTCTAGTTATCTTATCGTTTATCATCCTGTTTTCTTTAACTCATGTCTTATGTTATTTCACATTTGATTTATGTGCTGACATGTTGGTTTTAGTTCTTAAGTGAAGCCTCCTTTGTGGCACTTGCTCTTTCTGGGGTCTGACCCAGCTGGTTTTGTATGGCCAGATTTCAGAGCAGCTACCGAGGATCTCTCAACTTTTCTGCCAGATGGTGAACACTAGAAGGAATCCCGGCAACGAGTGGGTTTTGTTTTGCTCTCCCACTCCCTTGTAAAAATATTCTTTTGAGGCGTTTAGCCGCCGAGCAAGTGTTAGCTCGTTTGTAACTTTATTCACTGTCTGTCTACGGGCTGTAGCATGATTGACAAATCCTAAGGTTGATCATATATGACTTAAACTCTTGTAGTCTTCGTATTTTGTATGACTAGCTTCATGATCATCTGAATATGTAATGTATGGGACGCCTTACTTTGTATGTCTGATGATCTACCATCTTGTTATATCTACTCGCTTGCTTAAGATTGAGACACTAGGCTTGTTATTGACCCTAAGAGACTAATAGCTTGTAGTAAACCCTCATGCATCCAGACAGCCGTGACCGTATTACGAGGTGAGAATTACTTCAATGTACGTAGCTGGCTGTGTCTGTCCCCCGCTCTCCAGTATTCTGGTTCTGGGGCGTGACATCTCGTGTATTCGTTCATCCGACAGTTCATTTATACGTAGTTGTTCTAGTGTTCGTGTGTTCGTATTCGTGTTCGTAGTCGTGTTCGTATTCGTGTTTGTGTTCGTATTCGTAGTCATTGTCTTGTTCTTGTTCTTTCATGTTTCGTACATTTATTATGGATTGAGATATAGATTTGTTTGCCATGATTTGGCAGTATACCATAGCCTTGACAGCGTTTACGTATTCGAGTCGGGCTGGAGTCCGTTCGATACGTAGCTGGCTTGCTCACGCTCTCGCGTCCGAAAAGCGGGTGCGGGTCGTGACAACAAGCCGTGCTCTGCAACGTGCACTGTAACTTAACCCGTACGACGAGCAAGGCAATGCCAAGCCCTGGACGATGGGACCGTGCATGCTTTATCAAGCATTCATGCTGGCGACGCCTATGACTTAGGCTAAGTTCTTAACTTTATTGTAACTTAAACCAACTTTCCTTCTCCCAAGCCATGGGACGAAGGATCTAGTGTCATTTTAAAAGCACGCTGAGCAAACTTCTAAGCCGACTGTGGGACCTTTCCATTCTAACTCAGTCTAACCCAAGTTGCGATTATTCCCTTAGCTATGTGGATGTATCTTTTTTATTATCAAGCCTACTTGTGCATTTGAAAAATTTTGTTTTATTAGTGTGAAGGCCAAGCAGAGGCAAGTTCACTGAAACCACCCACCTGAGCGAGGGGTCGCCTCGACCGAGCGAGTCTTCGAGCAAGCCGTTGCATGGCTAAGTGACTAAGTCTGAATGCCGTTGGCATTTCGATTCCTCCAATTGACTTAGCAGGACGGGGCACTAAGTGACGGGGGTCGTCGCACAGATATCATTATGTCACGTCCCGCTCCCGTAGGAGCGATCGTCATCGCTAAGGTGTGATGCCGTGTGAGCCTAGATTGCGCTCACGCAAGGCAGGTCCATAACGGTCGATTTCAGGCTAAGCGACGGGGGTCGTCGCACAGAAGTCCCAAGCAGAAACATTGAATAGTCAGCAGCAGAAATTTGAGAGCAAAACACAAGTCATGCAAAATACTCTTTTATTGATATTGAACAAAGATTACAATGTGGGAACGAGGCCAAATTACAAGTCTCTCAAGCTCACTTTTCTCTCGTATTATAAGTCACTCGGCCCTCTTTCATTTCTCAATACAAGCTTCAAGCGACGAGCGACAGATTCTTCGGAATGGCGGTGTCTATACATTATGTCCCATATAAGTTCTGACTCCATGCGGTCGCACGCCTCGAAACGCCAAGAAACTCCGTGCCTCGACGCATCCAAGCGAGCTCCGCGCCATCGAGCTTCTACCTGTGCCTGCACATGAAAACTGTGTGGGTGTCAGTACTCAACTGTACTGGTAGAGTGACCTCCTCGCCCACCCGTACAAAATCGACACGTTCATTTACTTTGTGCAGCTTAATCCCTTTTTTATTGTCTTTCTAGTCTTGCCTTAGGATCAATTTTAGGACAGAGACACCTTGGCCTATACTTGGCAACGCAACGACAGGGTCGTGCTATACTCTATTCGTGGCTTCAATACATATTCGAGGCAATGCCTCACCAAGTAGAAACTTATACAAACTCGATCGTGCCAAGACTTTAACTTATTTTTATGTGCCTCTAGACCATTCTCGTGCCAACGACGTCAAGGGGGCGACTCGTGCTAGTCGTGCCAATTGACTTGATCGTGCCTTAAGATCGAGGTCGTGCCTCCCAAGGATCAACCAGACTTTACCGACTTCCCTTACAGCCCTTCCTGACTTAACTCGAGATGACTCGATGACGATGCCACATTCATGCCGAAGCACGTGTCCTTTCTATAGCCAAATCTTAGGCTCTAGAATGGTGTTGCAACCGTGCACACCTAACCCGTGCCGATTCAACGTTAGCATTTGCTATAATTATACCTTGTTAACCCAACTCGTAACTTGCTAGTACTCGTCGCAATCCAAAGGCATACACACGGATAGCCGTTCTTATGCCGACACATCTATATGAGTGGTCACTAGCAATGTCAAGCTATACTGAATCTTTACAAACGGTGACCATTCGCGTACGAGGTACGAGCTCCCACCGAATGACCCGCAGCCTATATTGTAATTGTTTACTTTAATCGAGTCATACCGTCGATGAAGGCCATACAATATCTGCTCTTCCTCCTAGGCCGACACGAACCCGATGCCCCGATGATCGTTCGAGGAATTCCCCTTGTGCGCAGGTTGTCCAATGACCATGTAAGACTCAACTCGATCTACCAAGTCCTTCCTTAATTATGACAATGCTTTCCAACGTTCTATCGAGACTCCCAAGTAGCGGGACCGATTTCAGCGACAACAAGCGCGTTGACTTCCTTATCGAGACTGCCAAGTAGCGGGACCGATCTTGTGAACTTTCTTATCGAGACTCTCAAGTAGCGGGACCGATCTCGTGATCTTCCTTATCGAGACTCCCAAATAGAGGTACCGATCTCGTGAACTTCCTTATCGAGACTCCCAAGTAGCGGGACCGATCTCGTGAACTTCTATCCTTTGAAATCCAGGGAACGACTACTAAGTAGTCTTCCATCTTAACTTGAACATAACGTGCTCCTTTGTCCGTGGCATACTTTTTCCTAAACCAACTGTGGCTCGTGCCTTAGACTGACTTGTTCTCTAGGTGACACTATCGCTCAAGTCACATACTTTATTTGACGAGCCTTGAGATCGTGGGACTATATGACTTGACAACCGCAAATAACAGGGGACAGTGCTTGATATGACTTCGATAGCCCAGCAAAACTCTTGTCTAACTTGTTCGTGCAACGACTTGACGATCAAGGGCTGCGTCAAGCCTTGCATCGAGGGAACATGCTGTGCAGGCGTTCGACTTGAACAACCAAGTTTTTTGGGTGCCTAGACTTACGCCACAAGATGTGCTCTGCAACGTGCACTATAACTTAACCCGTGGGACGAGCAAGGCAATGCCAAGCCCTGGATGATGGGACCGTGCATGCTTTATCAAGCATTCATGCGGACGACGCCTATGACTTAGGCTAAGTTCTTAACTTCGTTGCAACTTAAACCAGCTTTTCTTCTCCCAAGCCACGGGACGAAGGATCGAGTGTCATTTTAGAAGTACATTGAGCAAACTTCTAAGCCGACCGTGGGACCTTTCCATATTCTAACTCAGTCTGACCCAAGTTGGGATTATTCCCTTAGCTATGTGGATGCATTTCTTTTATTATCAAGCCTACTTGTGCATTTGAAAACTTTCGTTTTATTAGTGTGAAGGCCAAACTGAGGCAAGTTCACCGAAGCCACCCACCTGAGCGAGGGATCGCCTCGACCGAGCGAGTTTTCGAGCAAGCCGTTGCATGGCTAAGTCCAAACGCCGTTGGTGTTTCGATTCCTCCAATTGACTTAGCGGGACGGGGCACTACAATATCAACATATACTTTCAGAATATCCATTAAATATAAATCTTAAACATCCTCGGAGATTTCAATCTACTTGGTATGAGCATTTTTTGTGGTTGGAGTATTCACCTGCTAAAGATAAAGCTTATTGCTTTCCATGTTTTATCTTCAATCAGCCATCCGGATTACCTAAAGAAACTGCATTTACTGTTGATGGATTTGATAACTAGAAGAAAGTTTGAAGTGGAAAATCATGTTCTTTCCTAGGTCATACAGGGAAGGATAATGCATTATCGGCCCATCATATTGCTCAAAAGTCATGTGAAGACTTAATGAACCAACCACAACACATATCCAAATTATTCGATACTTTCACTCCTAAACAAATTGAAAGCAATCGTCTTCGATTAAAGGCATCAATACATGTCGTTCGGTTGCTTGCACTTCAAGGGGTTCCATTTAGAGGCCATGATGAGAGTTATACTTCATCAAATCATGGAAATTTTCTCGAATTTTTAGATGTGTTGGGCATGTACAACAATGAACTTTCTAATGCAATGGCCAAAGCTCCAAAAAATGCCAAGTATACATCTCATGAGATTCAGAAACAAATTCTTCATGTGCTTTCAGTGAGAGTAAAAAATGTAATTCGTAAAGAAATTGGTGATGCCAAGTATTGTCTACTTGTCGATGAAGCTCGTGACGAGTCAAAAAAAGAGCAAATGTCTATAGTATTAAGGTTTGTGGACAATAATGGATTCATCCAAGAACGTTTCTTTGGGCTTGTTCATGTACCTGATACCGCGGCTTTGACTTTAAAGGAAGCTATATATTCCAGCTTAGCTCATTACAATTTGGATGTCCAAAATATTCGAGGCCAAGGTTACGATGGGGCCAGTAATATGAGGGCGAGTTCAATGGATTGCAAGCTTTGATTTTGAAAGATTCTAAATGTTCTTATTACGTTCATTGTTTCGCTCATCGACTTCAACTGGCTCTTATTGCAGCATCAAAAAATGTAACCTCCATTCATCAATTTTTTGATAAGTTGACTTCCATAGTTAATATTGTTGGTGCTTCTTGCAAGCGTAATGATGAATTGAAGAATGCTTATGCGGATGACATTGCCCATTTGGTTGCTATTAATGAACTCGAGACAGGACGTGGACTTAATCAGATCGGCACTTTACAATGGGCTGGTGATACACGTTGGAGTTCTCACTTCAGATCATTATCTTGCTTAATTAAGATGTTTAGTGCAGCATGCAAGGTACTGCTCATCGTTATGGAAGATGGGCTTCCTTCCCAGCGAGCAGATGCAACCTATGTTTATGATGAAATGGTTTCTTTTGATTTTGTGTTCATATTGCATCTTATGAAAGAGATTATGTAAATCACGGATATCCTTTGTCAGGCTTTACAAAATAAGTCTCAAGACATTTTAAATGCAATGCAACTTGTCCCATCTACTAAAACTTTACTCCAAAAGTTGAGGGACGATAGATGGGATGCTTTGCTTACAAAAGTGAAGTGTTTTTGTGAGGCTCGTAATATTGATATTCCAGATTTTTAGTGCTCGGTATATATTCGACGAGGTCGAGCCGTCATCATGAAGATAATTTCACCATCGAGCATCATTATCGAGTAGACTTCTTCTATGCCGCGATAGATTCGCATTTGCAAGAAATTAATAGACGTTTTAGTGAAGATGCAATGGAATTACTTATTCTTAGTACAGCTTTAAATCCTCAAGATGCATCGGAGTCCTTCAGAATCAAGGATATATGTAAGTTAGTTGAATTTTTTTATCCCCATGACTTTACAACCGATGAAAGAATGCAATTGAATATGCAATTGTCACATTATGAGCAAAATGTAGTCAAAGGGCCTATCTACAAAAGTCTTTCAACCACTTCTGAGTTGTGTCAGTGGTTGGTTAAGACTAATAAATCTACTACATACAACCTTGTTTTTAGAGTGGTCGTGCTTGTGCTTACTCTTCCAGTTTCCATCGCTACTACAGAACGATGATTCTCAACCATGAACACCGTCAAAACTAGTCTTCGGAGCAAAATAGATGATGATTTTCTCTCAGACGCATTGATGGTATATATTGAAAGGAAAATTGCTAAAAATGTAAGCATAGAAACAATCATTGAAGACTTCAAAAATTATAAAGAACCTCGAGTTCTATTTAAGTAGAGATTTGTACTTGACTAGTTATCGATCGTTTATTTTGAATATCTTTTATGAACAAATTTTTCTTTCCTTTTTTGTATCACTTTAAAAATATTTGCTTTTTTACATACAATTAGCATGGCCCCAACAGAATTTAAATCCTGGCTCCGCTTTGGTCTTGTGCAGGGATGACTGTCGACGATGGATAAGATTTATGGTACAGGTGCTTTCTACTGCTTTGTTTCTTATGAATTGCTTAAAAGAGAACCTAGACAAGTAGAAATATCACATAATAAATGTATGCTAGCTTTATTGTCTACTTAATACAGATTTATGTGAGTTCGGCTCGCCATGTGTACTGACCCACGTTGTGGGCATCATTTCAGATAGCAAGGAGACATGGGGACTTTCAGTGAGGCGCTAAAGCTCGTCTAGTCCAGTAGAGCTTGTGGATCATCTCGAAGCTATTTTCATTTCAAGTCAAGTTGTAAGTTTTTCTTTTGAAGTTGTTTTTACATTTCGAGTATATGATAAAGGGATATGATGTATGAAAATTGTGGCTATTTTCAAAAGAGTTTCAAAGAGAAATATGTAAGTCAAGCTATGGCATTTTGAGTCGCAAAGTATTGTACTGTTATTCTTATCAAGTTATTAATAAAAGAAGTATTTCTATTTCAAATCTCTGTGTCTAATATTTAATTTTCTGCAATTAAAAGTATTATGTGCACGTGTTTTGCTTTGTCTAGTTGTATTGTGCCGGTACTGGCCTTGTGCAAGTGAAACTTAGGCTTGCACGGCATCACGCCTTAGCGAGTACAAACAATCCCGCAGGGATCAAAGCGAGGACGAACGACCCTAGCGGGATCGGGACGTGACAGTTTGTTCACTGAGAATACGTAATATAATGTTGGGTTTTATTTGAATTTGTCATTAGTATCCAGTCCCATCATTCAATTTTGATATTCCAATCCTATGTATCTTAAGTGAGCTTTTATTTATCAAGATACAATGTATGTTATCTAAAGTGGTTTGTATTATGAGAGTTCTACTAGTTGGTAAGGTTCAAATCCCACAATAAATATTTATTTTTGTTATCAATACTTTGAAAGAAAATTTTTTCATGGCGCACTTTGCACTTTGCATCATGCGCGAAGTAGCAAGGTTGTGGGACTGCAGTGCTATGGTACAACGAAGTAGTGGTTCAGCGGGGCTGCTTAAACAATGTCACTACATTACTGCTCACAGTTAATCTCGCGGTTTTGATATCCTCATTGTTGCAATATAAGGTTCATCAGTTTGTAAATGTCTTATTCATTAGGGAGTTACTGCCTCTAACTTCATGATTGATTAGAAGTTACTTCCTACTAAGTCGTCTATGTCTTTAGTGGGCAGTTACTACATATAGGAGATTGATTCCCAATCTATTTGTGTTCCAGCAGCACTTGCAAGCTATAGTAGAAGAACAAAGAAATATTCGACAGAAAATAGAGAACAAAATTCTCTCATAAAGAGAGTTCCCTCTTTGTTAAAGCATAAACTTTTTGCAAGAGCGCTTGTCTAAGTGATCCATCAGCACGTTGTTGTTGTATCCGAGTCATCCGACAACGGGAGGTGACAAATAACGTTCCTGAAGATCTTCAAAACTTACTAGTTCCTAGAAGGAAATCGACAGAGACGATCAAATCTCGCTTTGAGCAACTGTGATCTTAATCACTCCAGCACATTGTTATGCTATCCTGAATAACACATATTTACAACAATTTCCACCGTTCTTTTTAAGCAAATTATTTTGTTTTAGTGGTTTCTATTATTTTCAACTTTTTATAGTAAGATAGACTTGTTGTCAAGAGATTATTCTTCGTAGGCTTACACGATTTTTTTTTTTTGGAAAATAAATCTACAACATATAAGGTCAATAAAAACAACTTAACAATGTAAATAAGGCATCAAAATTGTGCCACTTTGTCTACTTATCATCCAATCTCACGTCTATTTTTTTAACAGGGTTATAAACTGTTGGAGTTTGGCCTTTCCTTTAGAAACTTTAGTCCCACATCGGATAGGCCAAAGAGTTTGTATCTCTATATATTAGCTTTGCTATTATTGGAGATGCACATGTGGTGTGGAGGTGCACATGGGTTTGCCATGTGGGATTATTTTTCTAATGGAAAAAGGCTAAAATCAACAATAAAAGCATTCATGCTTTTTGCTCTTGGGAAATTTATTTCCATAGAAGCTAAGCCCCGTAGGGGCTTAGCGACTCGGACTCGGACTCGGGCTCATGGGCTCATGGGCTCATGAGGCGTAATATGGCATTTTGTTAGCGCACTTAGCACGTCAGCATCGTCGCTAGGCGCATAGTGCGCTTTAGTTGCGCTCGTTGTGCGAGCCACTTGCGCAGCCACATTGCGCAAGCCCAGGTGCGCAAGCCCAGTTGCGCTGCCCAGGTTGCGCTGCCCAGGTTGCGCTCAGGTTGCGCTGGGTTGCGCAGGGTTGCGCCGGTTGCGCTGGTTGCGCAGTGTGCGCAGTGCGTGCAGTGCGCGCAGTGTGCGCAGTATGCGCAGTTCAGTGCACGCTCTGTCGCGTAAAGTGCAAGAAGCGCTGTGTGTGCGCAGTTGGCAGCAGAACATGCGTTTGAATGTTCTGGGCGGTTGCTACATGTTCGGGGTGGTTATTACCACGTCCCTAACTTTGTGGCAACCACCAGTTACTGCAGGTCCTATATAAGGCATCCTCTCTCTCAAGGCTCATAACAGAATAAAAAAAGAGAAGCCACCAGAAAGTTTACGAAGTGTTCTTTAGCACAAGTAAACAGAGAATTCAGACGTGTTCTTTAACACAGTTCTGATCTGCAGCCTTCGAGAGAGAGAGGAAAGGCGCTGCACCAGCGTTGCTTTTGCACAGGAGTTCGTGTCCATCCGAGGAGTCAGAAGAGCAGGAGTGTTCCAAGTTCTCCGACGAACTTGCTGGTTCCTGGAAGCTGTTCGTGTATGGCGAATAAAGCTTTGAGCAACGGTGATCATTCACCCTAGCAGGTGTAACACCTAGTTTTCCAGATGAGGGTAATTTTAAAATTTTATAATTATAATTATTATTTATTGATAATTATTTCATATTATGATTTTTGGTGATTTTTAATCATTTTTAAACTATTTAAAATTATGACTTGTGATTTTGACATTTTACTATTGTTTGGTTTTAATTTCGAGGAATTTGTCACCCCCAGTTTTCAGGAACCGGAGTATTTTTGTCATTTTGTATTTTTGAAATATTTTTGAAATTTATTTTATTATTTATGATATTGTTTTGGGGTTATTTGAGTCGGGTTCGAATTTCAGCTCAATCCGACTTGAAACGGGGACCCGGGGATAATGTTGACTTTAGTGGACCCACACATTAGTTAGCCATGGCCCACATGATAGAATTATTTTAGTTAGAGGTTAGACTAATTATTATGGATAAGGTTAGTGTGATTAGAAACTTTAGAATGACTAATTTAGCCCCAACCAATTAGCCCTTTCCTAATACTAATAGAATAGGTTAGTGGAGGCATTTTGGACCTTACCATAATAGGACAAATAGCCCCATATGGCCAGCCACTTTGGGAGAGGATAGGCTCAAGTTCATTTCATTATTCTCATCCACACTCTCTCTCTTGTTCTTCCCCAAATTTCTAGAGAGCAATCCCTAGCAATTTCTTCACCAAATCCTTCCATTTTGCTACCAAATCTTCTTCTTTCCTTCTCCATTCTAGCCAAGAAGGAAGCAACCCAAGTTTGGGAGGATTCGGAGCTCGTTCGTGTCCTTTTGGAATCTCTACGTGTCGGTGTCGCTCCGGGAAGGCTTTTCTTCGATTCGATCTACCGGGAGGTATAAATCCCTTCTCCTTTTCATTTTCTCATGTATATAGGTCTATTTTGAACCCATAAGAATGACCCCCATAGTTGTATCTCCATTTGTGTCCATTTCGCGTCCATTTGGAGGTCATAGGAGTGTCTTTTGTGTTGTGGTTGTGTCCATGTGGGAAAATCCCAAATTTGGACACACTATGTGTTGTTGTTATGTATGAATGAATTATTACATGTTTAATCTCATATTTTTGTATTGGAGATGTATTCTATAGTGTCTCATATATATATATCAGTGTAGAGAGTGAGTTCTTGATATATTATGTTATATACTTGTGTTCTTTTGTCTCAAACTACCCAAATTCGTCATAATTTTTATCCACGTTTTTAGTAGCAATAGCAACTTAGAAATGTCATAACTTTTAGCTTAAAACTCTGATTTATCTCCCTTTTTTTTTAAAAGAACCGTATCGAAGTTAGCTTTCCAAATATATATTTTAATAAGCCAAATTTTTTCTGTAACTTTCTGTAGAATTATTTGAGTGTCAGCTGTACGAAAGACGAATGCGTTTCGGTATTTTTGCGATTCCGGGAGCTTCCGGACATGAAAATGCGATCCGTTTGAAGTTTCGGAAAGCTAACATGAAGTACTATAACATAATTTAATCCTAGAATTTAGTGAATGCCCAATTGGTACAGTATTGATTTTAAGTAAAAGAGTGACTATACGATATATGCATTTTGTATAACCTATGAGCCTATGTAGTATGGATATTAAATAAATATAGAGTATGTAATGCATGATATGTTAGATGAATGAAATAATATATATATGATATATATCCTATTTACATTAATGTATATATATGGTTGAATGCAAGCATGTAGGAATGCAATTAATTTAATATATGTAAGCAATGCATAAATGCATGAACGAAAGAATGATATACAATGCATGCATGAAAGTATATAATGAATGCTAGATATAAATGCAAGGTATATATGTAATGATAGATATGAATGCATAATGTATAAATATTGTAAATGCAATATCAGATTTTATATGTAGACATAGAACCAATGCATAGCTGATATTTAGATTGAATGTTAGTTCATTTTAGGTTGTTCGAACACTGAACTGTCCATGTAAGCATATATACCTTCCTTTTCCTATTGCCAAGCCAATTTTAGTTTTCAATATAGTGGAATGTCTATGAATGTAATGTTAACCTTCAACCCCTTAATTCAAAATGTTAGTTAATTTCAGTATTAGATAATGCATGAGCTGTATGCATATGGGATGTTGGCTTAATGGCAGATTTTAGATAACATGGTTCATTTTATGTGGTTAGTTACACCAGTTTATGGGATAGCTCACTTTAGTTTATATGTAAATGTGGAACTAAACTGAGAATGAACTTCACCCTCTGCACAACGACACCCCACTCTATATCAACCACCATGCCATGTAACCCTTCTCTAAATGATTGCTATAATATGTATAGATTTATGTAAAGTATAGATGCATGTTAGTTATAACTTAAATAGTCTCTACTCTAATGTATATAGATGTATACTTGTAGCCATGCATGTTAAGTATAATACATGTGTAATGTAGATGGGTTAGCTTTGTGCCATGTGTAGTGTAAACTCATAACTAGTGTTGATTTCTCTTTTCATGTACACCTCCATGTTCACACACATACACATAGCTTTACATGTTAGTTCTTTTCTCTTATATATATATATATATATATATATATATATATATATATATATATATATATATATATATATATATATATATATATATATAATGTTGAATATGCATGAATGTGATGTATCGTGATATGTGACTTGTGTTGGCTTGTATAGCCTTGGATTTGTATGGTGTGTACTAGCTAGGGTAGACTGGTTAGGCCTAGTGAGACTTCATTGAGTCTATGTTGACCCAGTTGACCTAGCTTTGACTAGATAGTTGACTAGAGTTGACCAAGTGTTGACTTTAGCCTAGTTTGACCTAGACAGCATGTAGATGCATTGTAGCAGTCTATTTCCTTATTTTAGACATGTTGTAACTTGTGTTGCTCTGATTAGGAGACAGACACCTCTCGTCAGGCAGTATATTTACTTCAGACATTCAGATACGAGGCGAGTACATTCTCTGATCGTTTCATACTTGTCACGAATTATATTCTCGCTCTAGATTACTTTTACTTGATGCTGTCACGTTATCATCACGGATTGGTACTATACGGATCTCTTCTTGGGATGTTATCCCCCTTAGCGGGCGCATCGGATACTTTATGACATGTGTTTCATGTACATCATGTATTCCTTGCTTCTGCGTTATTCATGTACACTCATGTTCTCTCATGTTCTTTCATGTACGTTCATGTACTCTCATGTTCTTTCATGTACGCTCATGTTTCCTCATGTGTTTCTTGTATAACCAAAACATCATATCCGTAACGTAACTTGAATAGATCCTTGTGTATTGATTGTGGGTAGGGGTGAGTATAAATGGTCATGTGATTTACCCATCATGTACACTCTGTTACTTCCATGTGTTATCATGTACAACCTAAGCCAATTACATGCCATCTCGTACTCTAAATCACTAGTCACTTACAGTTCTTACTTATCATGTATATATTTTTAGTTATCAAATATCTCTCATATTTTTATGTACATCTTCTTACAGCATTTTATGTATCTTACTCTATTGCCTGCTTTATATTTCCTGACATGATATGAACTGCATGAGATGTATTGTGCTCGCTCCCGTCCTGACTGGACCTGTTGAAAATTTTACAGTAAATGATGAGGAACCCTGTTCCCTTACTTGGAGTTTGCTTAGTTGACACTCGCGACCTGGACCCCTGGGGAGGTTCAAGCAGCTGCTCAGGATGATACCTTGTATAGTGTAGATAGCTTAGACTGTTCCTTCTTTTCATGCTTAGCTGTTGTCTTTATTTTCAGAGTTATATATTTTAGAGATGATGAGACTTGTATTCCATTTCTGCTGTACCTCAGTTGAGGATTTCTTATCTATTTCCATCGTGCTACATTCTACCTTAGATTGTGATTGAGTTGTACCTCGGTGTTGGCCTCCTTCTGGAGAGTATATTTTATGTTATGTAGTTATAGTTCCTGACCTAGAACAGCGTTCTACCGCCGACACTACGGCGTAGGCTGGGCGTTGTTACGTTCTCGTACCCTTACGGTGGGTGCGGGTCGTGACACGTTTTTAGTGGTGGCCCATGCAGGTCGAGTTTATGTAGTGGTATTCGAACTAGAGTATCACTACAGCCTGTAGTAGGATTAGGATATTTTGGAGGTACTCAATCACATTAGAAAAAACTCTTAATCAGATTCCTTTTTGTCAAAAATTGTTGCTTATTGACTTCCCTTGAATATAAACTGTCCTCCTTTGAATTTTTCGCTTCATTCTCAGAAATTGCTTCTTGTTTGATCAGTTTTCATGATGGTTATGAAGACACGATCTCATCGCTTCGGTTCGGGAGATACTATCGAGAGGCTGGCCACCTCTCGTCTTATTCATCAGGGCCTCGAGACCGCAGCTTCTGTTGTGCCGACTCAGGTTGGCGTTTCTGCTACATTGGAGGTGCACCTCTATCTGTACAGATATTTTCTCCCGTCATTTCTGATTTCTCTCAGCAGCGGTGATTCATGCAGCATCAGCAGCAGACCAGGGAAAACTAGCAGGGCGAGCTATCGTCAGGACAGTCAAGGATGCGCAGACCATTGGAGATCTTGCTGCAAGTTTCGTTCTTCTCAATTCCATTCCCGTAATTGTCTTTTATAATTACCTTAAAATTCGATTCCATCTGTTCCTTGTTGATTGATTAATTTTGTCATGTTACTCTTTTGTTGTGTTTTTTTTCTTCTGAGAAAATCATATGGGCTAGGTCGCCTAAATCATGGAATCTAGAATCCTCGATAGTCGTGCTAGTTGGCATAGTGAGGACATGTAGTCAGATTTTGGATGTATTCTCGGGTATGGGAATTTAAGGTTTTTGCCGTCGCATGCGGCAGTGCGAAATTTTTAAATACCATGAACCTAGAGGTACGTACCTTAGTCAAGGACTATGTGATTATCGTAGCCTTGCTCACTAGCATGATGAAGACTCTGGACAACATGATTTTGGACAGACGTATATGATTAACAGATTGTATCTTGAGAAGGTTTAAACATCATACCATTTTGATTGTTATAAATGACTTAGGAGTAGGGATATTTAGTTTTGTAGAGCTTATTCATAGGTAGTTTCTTCATAGTATAGTGGTATGATGACTTGTAGAGTGTCTGTACCCTAGAGCTGATAGTTAGCATTGGTGTTAGAATAGTAATCCATTGCAGATAATTCTCCTGTTATCTATAATACCAACCAGTTACACATAGGATGTTAGTATGCCTTACATCCTTGATGATTATTACTACTTTTCCTTACCTTTTCCAGTGAGGCACCCATGACCAGAGCCTGCCCTTGAGTATAGTTGTAATTTCACCTAAGACCGAGAGGTCTATTTGCATAGATAGATTGCAGATGATATTGGCATATGGGATATAGGTTAGTTGGTATCTATAGGCCATTGTTGTATAGGGTTATAAACATGTTGTTTAGCCTATACTTGGTTCAGTTTTCCATTTTAGTTAAGTTTCCTTCGTGTTGAGTTCCTTTGTGTTGATCACCTTTATAGGCAGTGTGCAGACCCTTCACTAGATACCATGTCCCCTTGATTCAGACCATTCATCCTTAGCCTAGTTCTAAGCATTGTTTCAGACCCTTATAAGTTTAGTCTGCCTTAACCCTTGGTTGATCAGTCATGTATATATATAGATGATATACTTAGGATATATGTGATGGGTTGTTGTTCTTGAGCATATATATATATATATATATATATATATATATATATATATATATATATATATACATATATATATATATATATATACATATATATATATATATACATATATATATATATATACATATATATATATATACATATATATATGGTATTTGGTATTCATGTGCTTAGCTTGTAGGTATTTAGTTATAGGTGACTTGATAGGATTGGGAAGTTAAGAGCTAGTCTATTATAGAGTTTCTCTTTTGCTAAATTCTAGTTGCCAACACCTAAATAGCTAGCATAGGTAAAACCCTAAGAAGTTGACCAGTTGATGACCAAGTACTTGGATGTTGAGAAATTAACTAGTGATTGACCCTTGACTATGTTTGACCTAGAAGGGGGTGCGATCATCTTAATTTCGAGGACGAAATTTTTATAAGGTAGGTAGGATTGTAACACCTAGTTTTCCAGATGAGGGTAATTTTAAAATTTTGTAATTATAATTATTATTTATTGATAATTATTTCATATTATGATTTTTGGTGATTTTTAAACTATTTAAAATTATGACTTGTGATTTTGATATTTTACTATTGTTTGGTTTTAATTTCGAGGAATTTGTCACCCCTAGTTTTCAAGAACAGGAGTATTTTTGTCATTTTGTATTTTTGAAATATTTTTGAAATTTATTTTATTATTTATGATATTGTTTTGGGGTTATTTGAGTCGGGTTCGAATTTCAGCTCAATCCGACTTGAAACGGGGACCCGGGGGTAGTGTTGACTTTAGTGGACCCACACATTAGTTAGCCATGGCCCACATGATAGAATTATTTTAGTTAGAGGTTATACTAATTATTATGGATAAGGTTAGTGTGATTAGAGACTTTAGAATGACTAATTTAGCCCCAACCAATTTGCCCTTTCCTAATACTAATAGAATAGGTTAGTGGGGGCATTTTGGACCTTACCATAATAGGACAAATAGCCCCATATGGCCAGCCACTTTGGGAGAGGATAGGCTCAAGTTCATTTCATTATTCTCATCCACACTCTCTCTCTTGTTCTTCCCCAAATTTCTAGAGAGCAATCCCTAGCAATTTCTCCACCAAATCCTTCCATTTTGCCACCAAATCTTCTTCTTTCCTTCTCCATTCTAGCCAAGAAGGGAGGATTCGAAGCTCGTTCGTGTCCTTTTGGAATCTCTACGTGTCGGTGTCGCTCCGGGAAGGCTTTTCTTCGATTCGATCTACCGGGAGGTATAAATCCTTTCTCCTTTTTATTTCCTCATGTATATAGGTCTATTTTAAACCCATAGGAATGACCCCCATGGTTGTATCTCCATTTGTGTCCATTTCGTGTCCATTTGGAGGTCATAGGAGTGTCCTTTGTGTTGTGGTTGTGTCCATGTGGGAAAACCCCAAATTTGGACACACTATGTGTTGTTGTTATGTATGAATGAATTATTACATGTTTAATCTCATATTTTTTGTATTGGAGATGTGTTCTATAGTGTCTCATATATATATATATATTAGTGTAGAGAGTGAGTTCTTGATATATTATGTTATATACTTGTGTTCTTTTGTCTCAAACTACCCAAATTCGTCATAATTTTTATCCACGTTTTTAGTAGCAATAGCAACTTAGAAATGCCATAACTTTTAGCTTAAAACTCCGATTTATCTCCCGTTTTTTTAAAAGAACCGTATCAAAGTTAGCTTTCCAAATATATATTTTAATAAGCCAAATTCTTTCTGTAACTTTTGTAGAATTATTTGAGTGTCAGATGTATGAAAGACGAATGCGTTTCGGTATTTTTGCGATTCCGGGAGCTTCCGGACACGAAAATACTATCCGTTTGAAGTTTCGGAAAGCTAACATGAAGTACTATAACATACTTTAATCCTAGAATTTAGTGAATGCCCAATTGGTACAGTATTGGTTTTAAGTAAAAGAGTGACTATACGATATATGCATTTTGTGTAACCTATGAGCCTATGTAGTATGGATATTAAATGAATATAGAGTATGTAATGCATGATATGTTAGATGAATGAAATGATATATATATGATATATATCCTATTTACATTAATGTATATATATGGTTGAATGCAAGCATGTAGGAATGCAATTAATGTAATATATGTAAGCAATGCATAAATGCATGAATGAAAGAATGATATACAATGCATGCATGAAAGTATATAATGAATGCTAGATATAAATGCAAGGTATATATGTAATGATAGATATGAATGTATAATGTATAAATATTGTAAATGTAATATCAGATTTTATATGTAGACATAGAACCAATACATAGCTGATATTTAGATTGAATGTTAGTTCATTTTAGGTTGTTCGAACACTGAACTGTCCATGTAAGCATATATACCTTCCTTTTCCTATTGCCAAGCCAATTTTATTTTTCAATATAGTGGAATGTCTATGAATGTAATGTTAACCTTCAACCCCTTAATTCGAAATGTTAGTTAATTTCAGTATTAGACAATGCATGAGCTGTATGCATATGGGATGTTGGCTTAATGGCAGATTTCAGATAACATGGTTTATTTTATGTGGTTAGTTACACCAGTTTATGGGATAGCTCACTTTAGTTTATATGTAAATGTGGAACTAAACTGAGAATGAACTTCACCCTCTGCACAACGACACCCCACTCTATATCAACCACCATGCCATGTAACCCTTCTCTAAATGATTGCTATAATATGTATAGATTTATGTAAAGTATAGATGCATGTTAGTTATAACTTAAATAGTCTCTACTCTAATGTATATAGATGTATACTTGTAGCCATGCATGTTAAGTATAATACATGTGTAATTTAGATGGGTTAGCTTTGTGCCATGTATAGTGTAAACTCATAACTAGTGTTGATTTCTCTTTTCATGTACACCTCCATGTTCACACACACACACATAGCTTTACATGTTAGTTCTTTTCTCTTATATATATATATATATATATATATATATATATATATATATATATATATATATATATATATATATAATGTAGGAAAAAAAAAATATATATATATATATAATGTTGAATATGCATGAATGTGATGTATCTTGATATGTGACTTGTGTTGGCTTGTATAGCCTTGGATTTGTATGGTGTGTACTAGCTAGGGTAGACTGGTTAGGCCTAGTGAGACTTCATTGAGTCTATGTTGACCCAGTTGACCTAGCTTTGACTAGATAGTTGACTAGAGTTGACCAAGTGTTGACTTTAGCCTAGTTTGACCTAGACAGCATGTAGATGCATTGTAGCAGTTTATTTTCTTATTTTAGACATGTTGTAACTTGTGTTGCTCTGATTAGGAGACAGACACCTCTCCTCAGGCAGTACATTTACTTCAGACATTCAGATACGAGGCGAGTACATTCTCTGATCGTTTCATACTTGTCACGAATTATATTCTCGCTCTAGATTACTTTTACTTGATGCTGTCACGTTATCATCACGGATTGGTACTATACGGATCTCTTCTTGGGATGTTATCCCCCTTAGCGGGCGCATCGGATACTTTATGACATGTGTTTCATGTACATCATGTATTCCTTGCTTCTGCGTTATTTATGTACACTCATGTTCTCTCATGTTCTTTCATGTACTCTCATATTCTTTCATGTACGCTCATGTTTCCTCATGTATTTCTTGTATAACCAAAACATCATGTCCGTAACGTAACTTGAATAGATCCTTGTGTATTGATTGTGGGTAGGGGTGAGTATAAATGGTCATGTGATTTACCCATCATATACACTCTGTTACTTCCATGTTTTATCATGTACAGCCTAATCCAATTACATGCCATCTCGTACTCTAAATCACTAGTCACTTACAGTTCTTACTTATCATGTATATATTTTTAGTTATCAAATATCTCTCCTATTTTCATGTACATCTTCTTACAGCGTTTCATGTATCTTACTCTATTGCCTGCTTTATATTTTCTGACATGATATGAACTGCATGAGATATATTGTGCTCGCTCCCGTCCTGACTGGACCTGTTGAAAATTTTACAGTGAATGATGAGGAACCCTGCACCCTTACTTGGAGTTTGCCTAGTTGACACTCGCGACCTGGACCCCTGGGGAGGTTCAGGCAGCTGCTCAGGATGATACCTTGTATAGTGTAGATAGCTTAGACTGTTCCTTTTTTTCATGCTTAGCTGTTGTCTTCATTTTCAGAGTTGTATATTTTTGAGATGATGAGACTTGTATTCCATTTCTGCTGTACCTCAGTTGAGGATTTCTTATCTATTTCCATCGTGCTACATTCTACCTTAGATTGTGATTGAGTTGTACCTCGGTGTTGGCCTCCTTCTGGAGAGTATATTTCATGTTATGTAGTTATAGTTCATGACCTAGAACAGCGTTCTACCGCTGACACTGCGACGTAGGCTGGGCGTTGTTACGTTCTCGTACCCTCACGGTGGGTGCGGGTCGTGACAGCAGGCCTTCTTCCATCTTTCGCCAGTCACCTTCTTCGTTGCTTAACAGTAATTCTGATTGTATCTTCTTTTTAGAAGTACTACGATCGATTGCTGTTGATTACAAAATCTTTTTAGATTCTCGTAATATCATAACAATATCTTTTTAGATCTTCGTTATACTTGCACAACCTTCCTAGAAGCGTTGCGTTGGAACATTGTTTTTACAATTGTTTCATATTCTCAGTTTTCTATCAAAAAATTATGCCCCGGCACTAAAAATCTCAAAGCTTTATTGCTACGATGGAAAACATTAATGCTTCACTCCTCAATACTGACTTTTGTAAGTTAGAAAAGTTTGATGGAGAGCATTATCAAGTCTGGAAGAGGAAGGTTTATCTCACTCTTCAACTCAGAGACGTTGATCACGTGCTGCTTGAAGAGGAACCTACTGTTCCAGATACTGGGTCTGCTGCCGCAATCATTGCGGCTACTAAACTTCAGGCCAAGTGGAGAAGAGAGAATAGCATTTGCAGGCTGCTTATCCTGAATGCTATGGAGGATTCCCTAGCAGAATCCTACAGTAAGAAACCAATTGCCAGAGACATATGGGGGTCTCTGAAAAAACTGTACGAAGAAGACAAAAATAGGAGCAAGATATTTGTGGTTAAAAAATATCACAAATGGCTCTTTGAGGACGAGAAGTCCATGTTGCCGCAGGTTAAAGAATTTCTGAAGCTGCGACAGAAGTTGGAAGACGAGGCGATGCCCCTCCCTGACAAGTTTGTTGTTGGAGGGATTGTCTCAAAGCTCCCCGCTGGATGGAGTAAGTTCTATGCAAACATGCATAGGAAGAAGCTTGAGATCAGCCTTGAAGATCTCTTGCAGGAAATCTATGTTGAGGACCAGATGCGGACTCAACTGAAGGTGGACACACTGTCCAAGCAATTGGTTAACGCCAATTTGGTTCATACCAAGGAACCAAAGGGAAAGCAGGCGGCTTCCCACAGCAAGAAGAAGGACCCTAACAATCTGAACGTGAAGGGGACTTCCTTCAAGCGAAAGAAGGCAAAGTCTCAGATGCCTTGTTTCAAGTGTGGCAAGAAGGGCCACTTCAAGAACGAATGCAAAGCAAAGACCAAGCAATCAGAGCAAGGAGAGCCTAATAAGGTATCTATGATCACTGATGTTGTTGCTATGATTGCACAGGTTGATGCGGTAAGGACTGACTCTGACTGGTGGGTAGACACTGGAGCCTCCTGCCATGTCTGCTCCAGTAAGGAGTGGTTCACCACCTATACACCTACTTCTGAAGTGGTTATGATGGCGAACCAGGCACAAGCTGAAGTGCTCGGGATCGGGACGGTGGTGTTGAAGCTGACTTCGGGGAAGTCTCTGACGCTTCAAGGCGTGAAGCACGTACCTGCTATCGCCAAGAACCTGATCTCGGAAGGCCTACTCTGCAAAGCAGGCCTCAGGATGGACATCAATGCTGGCCAGATGGTGATGTCTATCAAGGGAACATATTTCGGGAAAGCTTTTTATCCCGAAAGAATGTTCAAAATTCAGCTTGTAAATCAGTCCAATGTAATTAATGTGATTAATGAAATCACTCCTTCTGCTTATACTCTTGAGTTGTGGCATAATAGGCTAGGACATGTTCATTGTAAACGAATAAACAGAATGTCTAGTCTAGGACTTATCTCCAAGTGTGGGGGTAAGGTAGAGAAATGTTAAGTTTGTGCTCAAACAAAGATCACAAGGAAACCCTTTCCTCGGGTTAATCGAAGTACAGATCTTCTGGAGTTGGTATACTCCGATAACTGTGATTTCAAACAGTTCTCTACAAAGGCCGGGATGAAGTATTTTATAACCTTCATCGATGACTTCTCAAAGTATGCATTCGTCTATTTGCTGAAGGCTAAAGACGAAGCATTCGAGAAGTTCAAGGAGTTCAGAGCCGAAGCTGAGCGGCAGACTGGACAACAACTCAAAAGAATAAGAAATAATCGAGATGGGGAGTACAGGTCTCATGAATTCGCATCATTCTGCAAAGAACATGGAATTGTCAATGAGACTACGGCTCCGTACTCTCCTCAATCAAATGGAGTAGCAGAGAGGAAGAACAGAACGTTAACAGAAATGATTAACTCAATGTTGTTGACTGCGGGTCTTCCTAAGTGATACTGGGGAGAAGCTGTATTGACGGCCACTTTTATTCTAAATAGAGTACCTCATGCAACTTCTGACGTTACTCCTCATGAACTCTGGTTCAAGGTCAGACCTAACTTGAATGTCATTCGAGTGTGGGGGTGTCTGGCGTATGTCAAGCTTCCAGATCTGAAGATTCAGAAGCTTGGGACAAGGACTACTAAGACGATCTTCTTGGGGTATGCCGAGAAGAGTGATGCTCGGAGATTTCTTGATATTGAGTCAAATCATATCATTGAATCTCGCGACGCAGAATATTTTGAAGACAAATTTGCAAGGCACAAGAATATTGTTCTTTCGGATGTTCCGGAGAATAATGAGGGTGCGCAAGAAACTGAAGTTTTCAATGAAGATGTGGTCCAAGAAGATGTTGTTGTTGAAACAACGGTTGAACCAGAACAAGCTGAGTCGTCAGCTAAGCGTGTGAGGAGGCCGAAGGACTTCGGAAGTGACTTTGTCACCTATCATGTGGAAGCTGATCCGCTTACCTATGATGAGGCGATGAGGACCAGAGACGTGGTTTTCTGGAAGGAGGCGATTGACAATAAAATTGATTCCATCACCTCAAATAACACTTGGGTGTTGGTTGATCTTTCTGAAGGAGCGAAACCCATCGGATACAAATGGATCTTCAAGAAGAAGATGAAAACAGACGGAACTATTGACAAGTTCAAGGCTAGGTTGGTAGACAAGGGGTTTTCTCAGAAACAGGGGATTGACTATTTTGACACGTATGCTCCAGTAGCCCGGATGACCACCATCAGAATGTTAATTGCTCTCGCAGCGATACATAAGATGGTGATACATCAGATGGATGTGAATACGACTTTCCTAAATGGCGAGCTGACCGAAGAGATTTACATGCAACAGCCAGAGGGATTTGTCATCAGGGGTCTTGAAGACAAAGTCTGCAAGTTGGTGAAATCTTTGTACGGTCTTAAACAGGCTCCCAAGATGTGGCATGAAAAATTTGACAAAGTTATAAGGTCAAATGGCTACATGGTCAGCGATACGGACAAGTGTGTTTACACGAAGTTTGCTGATGGAAGAGGTGTGATCGTTTGTCTGTACGTGGACGACATGCTTATCCTAGGTACGGATATTAGCTGTGTGACGGAGACAAAGAAATTCATCTCAAGCAAGTTCAGTATGAAGGACTTGGGGGAAGCTGATGTGATCTTAGGGATCAAGATCATCCGGACAGACACTGGACTAGCGCTGTCACAGTCTCATTATATTGAGAAAATGATCACTCTTTATGGGTATCGGGATCTTCCAGGGATCGATACGCCGTACAGGTGTGATCTGAAGCTGAAGCCTAATTCAGGGGAAAGCGTCAGGCAGCTGGAGTATGCAAGCGTAATCGAAAGTTTGATGTATGCTACTACTGCCACAAGGCCTGACATAGCTTTCGTCGTGGGAATGCTGAGTCGTTTCACGAGCAACCCAGGTGCTGAACACTGGAAAGCTGTAAAACGGATTATGAGATATCTCAAGAAGACTCAGACATATGCACTGTACTACAGCGGAGATCCGTCGGTAGTAGAAGGCTTCAGTGATGCCAGTTGGTGCTCAGAGGTGGAGAGCGAGAGGTCCACAGATGGATTTATTTTCACAATGGGTGGAGCTGCTATATCGTGGAAGTCGAAGAAGCAGACTATGCTCTCGCGGTCATCCATGGAATCTGAGTTCTTTGCACTTGATACCGCAGCCGAGGAAGCAGAATGGCTTCGAGAGCTCATGTATGATCTTCCAGTGGTTGGGGCACAAATACCGGCGATACCGATATACTGCGACAACCAGGCGACTGCGGCGGTGTCACGACCCGCACCCGGATATACGGATACGGATACGTGGGCCACGCCCAGCCTACGCCGCAGTATCGGCGGTAGAACGCTGTCAAGTATACTATACTAACTACAACATCTAAGAATCCATAACTAGAAATGTACTCATGTCACATCACGAAAACTAAGGAAGATAAGACAAGAATTAATAGCAATATCACTAGAACAACTAGAATCTATAATGATCATAAGACAGGAAAATAAAGAAGGAACAACAAGACTAACTAAAGATATCTACCAGGCAACTCATAGAGAAGAATAGTGGGAACCACCTCAGCTAGCATCAACATCTGTAATATTTTCATAACATATCCAGTCAGGAGCGGAACGAGTACAATACATCTCACGCAGTTCATATCATGTTGGGAAATGTAAAGCATGCATAGAGTAAGATACATGGACTGTAAAGAATATATGTAAAAATGAGAGAGATTTGATAACTGGAAATATCTATATATATGATAAGTAAGAACTGTAGGTAACCTGTGATTTAGAGCATGATATGGTTATATAAACGGGTTTAGGACATATACAAGATTTCACAAGATTTCACAAGAATTTGTACAAGATGGGATTTGATCACATAACCATTTCCTACTCACCCTCCCCAATCAATACACAAGGATCCAGTCAAGTTACGTTACTTTGTACAAGAGGTTTTTATCATGTTTGCTCACGTGATCATGAGAGTACAAGATTGCACAAGAGTATACATGAAAGCGGTGTACATGAAATACAAGATGTTCATGAAAAGCACATGACAACTGTATCTGATGCACCCCGAGGGAGATAACATCGCATAACAAGATCCATATAGTACCAATCCGTGATAATGACGTGACAGCATCATGTAAAGTAATCTAAAGCAAGAATATAAGTCCTAACAAGCATGAAAAGATCAGAGAATGTACTCGCCTGCGGTCCTGAGCTGTTAAATGGCGTCGATGCTCAGAGTGATGCCACAGACCTAAAGATAAGATATATATAAGCTAATTAGGGTTCAACAGTATTAGGCTTGATTCTATAGTATAAGCTACGTAATCTAGGTCAGACTCAGTCCACTAAGTCAAATTAGGCCACAATAAGTCAAACTAGGTCAAACTGGGTCAATGGTTGACTTACAGTTGACATTTAGTCAACTGGTCAACTATGGTCAACTCTAGGTTAAACTAGGTCAAATGTTGACTCTACTTCGACGTTCAGTCAAGCAGTCAACCATGGTCAAACAGGGTCAAGGCTAGTCTCTATAAACATCTACGGGGTCAACACATCAATTTCAGTGATTGTGAAATCACCGGAATCGATGGAACTCAAAATACCACAAAAGGAGAAGGATTATAATAATAGGGTAAAAACCTACAGATGTTGTCGGATGATAAAATAAATATCACCAACGTGTCCAGAATGGTCAAATCAGCTAGGATAGCCTGTCCAAAAGTCCAATTTGGAGACAGGGGCAAAAACGGTAATTTCGGGCAAAAATGATGTCCGCCGTTGGACACACTTTGTACCGAAAAACGTGTCAGGATAGAAGTCTACAAAACCTAGCAAATTATATGTCAACGAGTCCAGAATGACGATACGAACTCAACGGTATATCCGGAGTTGGATTCCGATGAGCCGAACTCAAAATGATCCGTTGACCCAGAAAGTGGGACTCGCTTTGCACCGAAATACGTGCCAGGGCCCACGTTCTCCAAATCAAGCAAACTTTATATGAAAACATGCCAGAACGACACCACGAGTCTACTGGTGGTGTCAGAAATTGAATCCGGAGTCCCGGGTTCAAAAATGGAATTTTACAAGTGTAACACTAAGAATTCGAACGACCAACTTTGGCGTCGAATTCGACCGACCTAACAAGCTCAAACTGAAATAAAATCTAAAGGGGGCAGGAAGAGGGTTATACCAGCTGTGCACCGGAACTGGTGGCGTACAAAACGGAGCTGCGACGACGAAGATACGAACCCGCGAAGTTGGCGTCGCAAAACTGTCCAAAAACAGTACAAATTAAAATGTCAACTTGGTGGCCGGTTTTGATCTATCAAACGACGAAATTAACGGTTCAAACTTGACAGAGGTGAAGAGGGATATACCGAGATTGAGACGGAGCAAGGAGTTCGCCGATCCAACGGTCGGATCTCCCAAAAAATGTGCACGAAGTTGCTGCGACGAGGCACCAATTCTGGACTTCGCGCGCGCGCGCGTCGACGGAATTTTGTAAAAAAATGCACGAATCGCCTCGACGGCGCGTCCCGGAGGACGGTGGCCGTCCAGGGAGGTGCGCCCGGGGTCGCGCGGCCATGGGGGGGGCTCGCCGGCGCGACGGCGACGGCGACGGCGCGCGGTTGGCCGGCAATGGCCGCCGGCCGCTGCTGCCTGTGCTGCGTACTGCCGCTGTGCTGCTTGCTGCAGCTGCGGCTGCTGCCTCTCGCGGTGGCGCGCGGCGGGGCGGCGTGGCCGCACGCGGCGGGGCGGCGACGGGGTTCGCGGAGGGAGGAGGAGAAAAGAAGTGGGATGGTGGTGGCGGTTTGGAAGTGGTGGTGATGGTGTTGTAATGGTGATGGTGGTGCTTGTAATGGTGGTGATGAAGCCATGGAGGGAGGAGGAAGGAGGAGATGGAGTTGTGGGTGAGGAGCTCGGCATGGGGGCTCGGCCATGGGGCTGAGTCCGAGTAGAGATGGTGGTGTTGGTGTGGGGAAGTTGCTAGTGTTGAGTTGTGTGGGAAAATTTTAGAGTTGGAGAGAGAGAGGAGAAATAAGTGTGTGTATAATATATAAAGAGGGAGAGAGAGAGATATTAATGAGAGAAAAGAGGGAGGGGTTGGGGTGTTGCTTGTATAGCAGGGGTGTTGTGGTGTTGGGTACGGAAGAGAGAGAGGAGGTGATGTAAGAGGGTGGGTGAGAGTGAGAAAGATATATTATATAAATGTAGGTATATATATATAATGAAAGATAGAGAGATATTTAGAGGGAGAGATTATGAGAGGAAATAGAGAGGGGGAGGTCGGCCACAATGGGAGAGGGGTGTGCTGGTGGATAGGAAGGGGTGTTTGTGTGGTGAGAGAAAGAGAGAGGGAGATATTATAATATATTATATATGTATATATATAAATATATACACACATATATAAGAGAGAGAAATAAAGATATTTATACTAAATAAACGTATTTTCTAATAGGGAAAAATGCAGACACATCAGTGGGATGTATGGGCTGTCATGGTAGGGTCCATGCCAAACTGGGTCGGACGTTGGGTCAAGTTTGGACAAAGTCGAAGCCAAGATTTAAATAAATTTATAATTTAAACTAATTAAAATCACGGATGGAATGGGAGCACAAGGGAGATCAAATCGGTGGCGCGCAAGTGGCACGTGCACAGTAGGCTCAAAACAGGCCAGGACCATATATTGGGTCGACTGGATTGGATCAATGTCGGGTCCCGAAATTAAATTGGAAATTAAATCACAAATTACGGCAGACGATAAATTGGTCTAAATTGACCCGAAGTTGCGCGAATCAAATGGAGCACAAGGGAACAAGTTCGAGTGGGACACGAAATATCAATGTGAAGATAATCTCGTCTACTACAAACTACAAGAAGGAAGTTTCCAGAGACTGGCATCCCTGATGCTCTAGAATTCCAAGTCACGATAAAGAGCATTAAATCAAATTTAATCAAATCGAAATTAATTATATAGAAATAAATTATTGAAAATAATTCATTAGAAAATTCAAAAAATAATTCGGGAAATTCAGGGGACTTACATCCTACCCACCTTATAAAAATTTCGTCCTCGAAATTAAAGGTTGGTAGTGGGGTTAAAACATGATAGAAGATTTAGGCAATATTTTAGGCACGAGTTTGAGGCAAGATAAAATGTATAGTTATGATCGTTAAAATCACGGTCAAGAAAATCCTAAGTTGTCTTAGTCATGCCAAGTCATCTAGGCACGACTAATCACAAGGAATTTGGATGTAATCAGGAAATAAAATCAGGGTCGAAAAGAGTTTAGACACGAGTGTCCAAAAATCCAAACATGATCAAAATCAGAAGGCAATGCACGAGGGTTAACAACATTGAAATCCAACCATGATAAAGAAATTTGTCTCAACACGATCTAAGTTGATCAACTTTCGAGTAAATCAGAATTTGGACAAGATGGAGAATAAGATCAACGAAGGCTGGGCACGAGAATCCAAGGATGGAAATCCAGGTCCCAATGGAAATTGGAACTCATTCAAGTCTAGTCAGCAACTAAGACTCTTTGGCACGATAAACAAGACGACCAAAATTGATTGGTCATGGACAGAAGGGAATCAAAATCTTAACAGTATCGAAATTTAAGAAACAATTGAGATGTGAAAATTTCAAAATTTTCAGAGTTTTCAAGTGTAGATGACAGATGTAGATACGAGATAGTTGATTGGTGTAATCAAGACATAGCTAAACAAGACAAAAGAAATGACGGTAAGAAAGAAAAATCATCATGCGATGGGAACGAAAACAATGATAGACAAGAAATAATGGTAGGAATTATCTTGCTCCATTGGTAAAAGAAGTAAATCAACTTAAAATATGACCTGATAACCATACACGTCTATCCAAAACCATGCTACCAGAATTTACGCCATGTCAGTAAACATAGCTACAATAAACGATAGAGTCCATAACTAAGGTATACACCCTATAATCATGTCATCTAGATTCTTTACCACGCCAACCGGTATGGCTGCAAGAGAATCTAAATTCCATAACTAGGATAGTATATCCAAAATCAGGCTCCATGTCCCTGTCAGGCTAGCTAATATGACTGCGATAAATTCCAACTCCATAAGTAAAGTAGACATTTATCGTTCCCATCGTCTCCATCAATTATGTTTATCAGGATATCTTAACTCAATCCAGAGAAACTTATCTTCAACAAAATCAAAATCGAAGTCAACAACGAACATCAAGATTCAAAATTCAACAACGAATCAAGGATAATTAAATGAAAACTAGCTAAAACAGATTCCGAGGTAGAGTTTAGAAGAAAATTCTCAGGAGATGTCCAAAGGTACTATCTAGGTCAAGATAAAGGAAATCATTGGAATATAATCTAAAACAATCTCAACCTGATATGAGACTGGCAAATCATATTCTCGTCTTATCCTAGATGATATATAAGTTCAACTTATACCTTCCCTCTGGGGTCCACAAACTCATTCCAAGAAAGAATAAAGTTGATAACAGACAGATGTTTCAGAAATCAGGATGGACAGAACAAATGGAAAAAAGTTTCGAAAAGTTCGAAATAAGATTCCCAGGGGTCATCCCTGGAATCTACCAAGAGTTCCTAATATGTGACTGAGTACAAAATTCCTAAAATATTCCATGACTCAACCTTAATCCTAGGGCAGGCTCGCAGTAGTACAGAAAAACTCAAGTACTACCACGACTTCGCATTAATTGCAAAGACTGACCTGCATGGGCCACCACTAAAAACGTGTCACGACCCGCACCCGGATATACGGATACGGATACGTGGGCCACGCCCAGCCTACGCCGCAGTATCGGCAGTAGAACGCTGTCAAGTATACTATACTAACTACAACATCTAAGAATCCATAACTAGAAATGTACTCATGTCACATCACGAAAACTAAGGAAGATAAGACAAGAATTAATAGCAATATCACTAGAACAACTAGAATCTATAATGATCATAAGACAGGAAAATAAAGAAGGAACAACAAGACTAACTAAAGATATCTACCAGGCAACTCATAGAGAAGAATAGTGGGAACCACCTCAGCTAGCATCAACATCTGTAATATTTTTATAACATATCCAGTCAGGAGCGGAACGAGTACAATACATCTCACGCAGTTCATATCATGTTGGGAAATGTAAAGCATGCATAGAGTAAGATACATGGACTGTAAAGAATATATGTAAAAATGAGAGAGATTTGATAACTGGAAATATCTATATATATGATAAGTAAGAACTGTAGGTAACCTGTGATTTAGAGCATGATATGGTTATATAAACGGGTTTAGGACATATACAAGATTTCACAAGATTTCACAAGAATTTGTACAAGATGGGATTTGATCACATAACCATTTCCTACTCACCCTCCCCAATCAATACACAAGGATCCAGTCAAGTTACGTTACTTTGTACAAGAGGTTTTTATCATGTTTGCTCACGTGATCATGAGAGTACAAGATTGCACAAGAGTATACATGAAAACGGTGTACATGAAATACAAGATGTTCGTGAAAAGCACATGATAACTGTATCTGATGCACCCCGAGGGAGATAACATCGCATAACAAGATCCATATAGTACCAATCCGTGATAATGACGTGACAGCATCATGTAAAGTAATCTAAAGCAAGAATATAAGTCCTAACAAGCATGAAAAGATCAGAGAATATACTCGCCTGCGGTCCTGAGCTGTTAAATGGGGTCGATGCTCAGAGTGATGCCACAGACCTAAAGATAAGATATATATAAGCTAATTAGGGTTCAACAGTGTTAGGCTTGATTCTATAGTATAAGCTACGTAATCTAGGTCAGACTCAGTCCACTAAGTCAAACTAGGCCACAATAAGTCAAACTAGGTCAAACTGGGTCAATGGTTGACTTACAGTTGACATTTAGTCAACTGGTCAACTATGGTCAACTCTAGGTTAAACTAGGTCAAATGTTGACTCTACTTCGACGTTCAGTCAAGCAGTCAACCATGGTCAAACAGGGTCAAGGCTAGTCTCTATAAACATCTACGGGGTCAACACATCAATTTCAGTGATTGTGAAATCACCGGAATCGATGGAACTCAAAATACCACAAAAGGAGAAGGATTATAATAATAGGGTAAAAACCTACAGATGTTGTCGGATGATAAAATAAATATTACCAACGTGTCCAGAATGGTCAAATCAGCTAGGATAGCCTGTCCAAAAGTCCAATTTGGAGACAGGAGCAAAAATGGTAATTTCGGGCAAAAATGATGTCCGCCGTTGGACACACTTTGCACCGAAAAATGTGTCAGGATAGAAGTCTACAAAACCTAGCAAATTATATGTCAACGAGTCCAGAATGACGATACGAACTCAACGGTATATCCGGAGTTGGATTCCGATGAGCCGAACTCAAAATGACCCGTTGACCCAGAAAGTGGGACTCGCTTTGCACCGAAATACGTGCCAGGGCCCACGTTCTCCAAATCAAGCAAACTTTATATGAAAACATGCCAGAACGACGCCACGAGTCTACTGGTGGTGTCAGAAATTGAATCCGGAGTCCCGGGTTCAAAAATGGAATTTTACAAGTGTAACACTAAGAATTCGAACGACCAACTTTGGCGTCGAATTCGACCGACCTAACAAGCTCAAACTGAAATGAAATCTAAAGGGGGCAGGAAGAGGGTTATACCAGCTGTGCACCGGAACTGGTGGCGTGCAAAACGGAGCTACGACGACGAAGATACGAACCCGCGAAGTTGGCATCGCAAAACTGTCCAAAAACAGTACAAATTAAAACGTCAACTTGGTGGCCGGTTTTGATCTATCAAACGACGAAATTAATGGTTCAAACTTGACAGAGGTGAAGAGGGATATACCGAGATTGAGACAGAGCAAGGAGTTCGCCGATCCAACGGTCGGATCTCCCAGAAAACGCGCACGAAGTTGCTGCGACGAGGCGCCAATTCTGGACTTCGCGAGCGCGCGCGTCGACGGAATTTTGTGAAAAATGCACGAATCGCCTCGACGGCGCGTCCCGGAGGATGGTGGCCGTCCAGGGAGGTGCGCCCGGGGTCGCGCGGCCATGGAGGGGGGCTCGCCGGCGCGACGGCGACGGCGACGGTGCGCGGTTGGCCGGCAATGGCCGCCGGCCGCTGCTGCCTGTGCTGCGTACTGCCGCTGTGCTGCTTGCTGCAGCTGCGGCTACTGCCTCTCGCGGTGGCGCACGGCGGGGCGGCGTGGCCGCACGCGGCGGGGTGGCGACGGGGTTCGCGGAGGGAGGAGGAGAAAAGAAGTGGGATGGTGGTGGCGGTTTGGAAGTGGTGGTGATGGTGTTGTAATGGTGATGGTGGTGCTTGTAATGGTGGTGATGAAGCCATGGAGGGAGGAGGAAGGAGGAGATGGAGTTGTGGGTGAGGAGCTCGGCATGGGGGCTCGACCATGGGGCTGAGTCCGAGTAGAGATGGTGGTGTTGGTGTGGGGAAGTTGCTAGTGTTGAGTTGTGTGGGAAAATTTTAGAGTTGGAGAGAGAGAGGAGAAATAAGTGTGTGTATAATATATAAAGAGGGAGAGAGAGAGATATTAATGAGAGAAAAGAGGGAGGGGTTGGGGTGTTGCTTGTACAGCAGGGGTGCTGTGGTGTTGGGTACGGGAGAGAGACAGGAGGTGATGTAAGAGGGTAGGTGAGAGTGAGAAAGATATATTATATAAATGTAGGTATATATATATATAATGAAAGATAGAGAGATATTTAGAGGGAGAGATTATGAGAGGAAATAGAGAGGGGGAGGTCGGCCACAATGGGAGAGGGGTGTGCTGGTGGATGGGAAGGGGTGTTTGTGTGGTGAGAGAAAGAGAGAGGGAGATATTATAATATATTATATATATATATATATAAATATATACACACATATATAAGAGAGAGAAATAAAGATATTTATACAAAATAAACGTATTTTCTAATAGGGAAAAATGCAGACACATCAGTGGGATGTATGGGCTGTCATGGTAGGGTCCATGCCAAACTGGGTCGGACGTTGGGTCAAGTTTGGACAAAGTCGAAGCCAAGATTTAAATAAATTTATAATTTAAACTAATTAAAATCACGGATGGAATGGGAGCACAAGGGAGATCAAATCGGTGGCGCGCAAGTGGCACGTGCACAGTAGGCTCAAAACAGGCCAGGACCATATATTGGGTCGACTGGATTGGATCAATGTCGGGTCCCGAAATTAAATTGGAAATTAAATCACAAATTACGGCAGACGATAAATTGGTCTAAATTGACCCGAAGTTGCGCGAATCAAATGGAGCACAAGGGAACAAGTTCGAGTGGGACACGAAATATCAATGTGAAGATAATCTCGTCTACTACAAACTACAAGAAGGAAGTTTCCAGAGACTGGCATCCCTGATGCTCTAGAATTCCAAGTCACGGTAAAGAGCATTAAATCAAATTTAATCAAATCGAAATTAATTATATAGAAATGAATTATTGAAAATAATTCATTAGAAAATTCGAAAAATAATTCGGGAAATTCAGGGGACTTACAGGCGGTGGCATCAAATGACCTCTTCATCGGGAAGAAGAGGACTGTGCGGTTGAAGCACAGGGTAGTACACGATCTTATCAAGAGAGGTGTTATTGCAGTGATTGATGTTCGGAGTCAGGAGAACCTAGCGGATCCGTTCACCAAGGGCCTCAAGCGCCAGCTGGCCGATGACACAGCTTGTAAAATGGGCTTGAAGACATTCTGATATTGTATTATTGTATTCCTACCATAAAGTTTTATGCTATTAGTTTAAAGATTTATCTACTAGGTATCTAGCTTTTGGTTCAACGGAGGACCACTAATCGGAAGAATATCAGGAACGGTGGGTACATGTTCTATTGGGCATGGAGAGGTTACGGACCTATAACCACTGTTGTCTACTGTTGTTTTCTGCGGAAAACGGTTCCTGTGGGAAGGTTGGCTTAATTGCCTTAATGAGTTCTCAGGCAGAGTGAATGCCTGGTGTGCTTTACAGGAAGCACGGTAGAGCAGCACTACAAGGAGTGAAACTCCATGCTAGAGTGGGGTGACTCCACAATGAGGTTCCTATATGTGGGGTGCTGCCCAGGAATAGGATAAAGCCTCGGCTTTGCAGGCCAAGTCACAGCGGCGTAGCACCGCAAATAGGCAGTTAGCCTAATGCTGTATTTTAAATATAAAGAGGGGTGTAGTCAGCACTACAAAGAGGAGAAGTTTCTTATGTTACAGTGGCACGACACCACGATGAGGTACCCGGTTAGGGATAAAGCCTCGGCCTTGCAAGCCATGTCGTTGCGGCGTAACACCGTAAAGGAGCCTAAGGCTTCATGCTGGGTAGTTTGGCACTACAAAGAGGCAGTTGCCTCATGCTAGAGTAGTATGACACTACAAAGGTTCCCAGATATGGGGTGATTCCCAGAGAGGGGTAATGCCTTGGCTTTAAGCCATGTCATAGCGGCGTAGCACCGCAAGGGAAGCGCAAAGCGTTTCATGCCATGTCTCTTTATAATGAACTCACCTATAGTGTATGGACAAAGAGATATCAGGCCGTCTCTTGAGGGTAAACTTGTAGACGCCCAAAATTATACACTGAAACCAAGCTGGCACAGGACCTTTAATGTGTAGCCAGAAGCACATGTAACTACATTATGTGAGTGGAAAGAATTTCAGCTATGATGCAGAATTCAAGGCTTAGTCCATTCTTGTATTATAGTCTGATTTTTGACCCATGCGGGAAGATTCAAGTCGTCAGCGACATCTCTCCTAATGCATGATGGACAGTTACTGTGGGGAACACTTATACCCATATATAGAGATATGTGGGGGATTGTTGGAGTTTTGGCCTTTCCTTTAGAAACTTTATTCCCACATCGGATAGGCCAAAGAGTTTGTATCTCTATATATTAGCTTTGCTATTATTGGAGATGTACATGTGGTGTGGAGGTGCACATGGGTTTGCCATGTGGTATTATTTTTCTAATGAAAAAAGGCTAAAATCAACAATAAAAGCATTCATGCTTTTTGCTCTTGGGAAAATTATTTTCATAGGAGCTAAGCCCCGTAGGGGCTTAGCGACTCGGACTCGGACTCGGACTCGGACTCGGGCTCATGGGCTCATGAGGCGTAATGTGGCGTTTTGTTGGCACACTTTGCACTTAGCACGTCAGCATCGTCGTTAGGCGCATAGTGCACTTTAGTTGCGCTCGTTGCGCGAGCCACTTGCGCAGCCACGTTGCGCAAGTCCAGTTGCGCTGCCCAGGTGCGCATGCCCAGGTGCGCAAGCCCAGTTGCGCTGCCCAGGTTGCGCTCAGGTTGCACTTGGGTGCGCTGGGTTGCGCAGGGTTGTGCTGGGTTGCGCTGGTTGCGCAGTGCGTGCAGTGTGCGCAGTTCAGTGCGCGCTCTGTCGCGTAAAGTGCAAGGAGCGCTGGGTGTACGCAGTTGGCAGCAGAACGTGCGTTTGTATGTTCTGTTCGGTTGCTACATGTTCGGGGTGGTTATTACCACGTCCCTAACTTTGTGGCAACCGACCAGTTGCTGCAGGGCCTATATAAGATATCCTCTCTCTCAAGGCTCATGACAGAATAAAAAAAGAGAAGCCACCAGAAAGTTTACGAAGTGTTCTTTAGCACAAGTAAACAGAGAATTCAGACGTGTTCTTTAACACAGTTCTGATCTGCAGCCTTCGAGAGATAGAGGAAAGGCGCCGCACCAGCGTTGCTTTTGTACGGGAGTTCGTGTCCATCCGAGGTGTCAGAAGAGCAGGAGTGTTCCAAGTTCTCCGACGAACTTGCTGGTTCCTGGAAGCTGTTCGTGTAGGGCAAATAAAACTTTGAGCAACGATGATCATTCACCCCAGCAGGCCTTCTTCCATCTTTCGCCAGTCACCTTCTTCGTTGCTTAACAGTAATTCTGATTGTATCTTCTTTTTAGAAGTACTACGATCGATTGTTGTTGATTACGAAATCTTTTTAGATTCTCGTAATATCATAACGATATCTTTTTAGATCTTCGTTATACTTGCGCAACCTTCCTAGAAGCGTTGCGTTGGAACATTGTTTTTACAATTGTTTCATATTCTCAGTTTTCCATCAAAAAATTGTGCCCCGGCACTAACGTAAACTTAACCTAGCTCATTAGAGTGACGCACCTAACCATGATAACTTTTATACAAGTGTGCATTATACCACACATTTTGAACTCGATAGTGAGAGGATAAATTTACTAGATATTAGGTAGTCGTAGTCCTAGTAAACCACAGAGCCCATCCACAGTGGAGACACTGTATATGATAATCCTTTTTTTTCTTTTTCTTTTTTTTTTGAAATCGTATAAATTATTAATTTTTGAGTGTCTGTTTCGCAGGGGCGGATCTAGGTGTTGCATGGGGTGGGCTGGAGCCCACCCCAATTTTTATTTTACTTTTTTTTACCACATAAATTTTTTTTTGAATTTTTTTATATGGATTAGTCTACTTCTAGTCCCCCCAAATTTTTGGTAGCCCATCCTACTTATAATTTCTGGATCCGCCCCTGCTGTTTCGTATTGACAAACAATAGCACATTTCAAATAACATATCAAATTCATACTCCAAAATAGCTTCCTCTTTTCTCTCTTCTATTTCTTTTTCATTTTACCCTTTTTCTCTTTGCGGGCTCAGTTGGATTACGGTTCACGAGCTATGACGCGCTCCAAATTCGAAAAGCCTCTTGGCTTGCTAGCATTTTTCAAGTGTGGACAAGAGTCCACTGTAGTACCCAAGTACTACAAATTTTGACAAAAACAAAAAATGTAGCACTTTAAACCACTCTAATTGTGGATGCTCTTAGACTGAAATTACTAAGCCCTCTTGTTATTTACGGAAGATTATCTTAAGCTCCTTGGGTTCGTGGAATTAGGACCTTGAAAAAAATTTACTTTTTTTTTGTATTTTGATGCCAAATAAAATGATAAGAAAAATAAAATAGTTCCTAAAGGAAAGAAAAAAAATGGTTCCCACATCCATCCCACTAATTTACTTTCCCTCCCAAATTTCTACATTTATTACAAAAATTTAGGACCTACTCAAGATGTATTATTACTATATTCATGGTCTTTCCAAACACCCAAAAAATGATAGGAATTATATTTTTTTAGGCTTAATTGCACTTTGATACCATCAACTATTCCGGTTTTTCAACTTGATACCCTAAACTTTTTTACTCAACAAGTTAATACCTCAACTATTATTTTTTTTCCAACTTCATACCTAAAATTTTAAAAATTTCGAAAATGCCCTTATCCCTTCCCTCTCCCCTCCTCCCTCCCCCACTCCTGCCACCCCATTCTCCCGCACAGCCCCAGCCCCCCCTCCCGCTCTGCCCCCCCCCCCTCCGGCCGCCCCTCTCTCCTGCGTCCGGCCACCCCCCCCCCCTCTCCCGCTTCCGTCCACCCTCCCCAGCCTCCCCTCCTCCCACGCTGTCGTGCCCTAGGGGGAGAGGCGGGGACGGGTGGCCGGAGCGGGAGGGGGGAAGGCGGCCGGAAGTGAGAGGGGGGGTAATTTTAAAGTTTGACTATGGGTATTTTCGTCCAAAAAAATTTCGGGTATCAACTTGTTACAAAAAAAGTTTAACTAACTAGATACTTAACTAACTAACTCGATACTTAACTAACTAGGGTTATCACAAGCTTAGTTACTAGCAAGATGCAATGAGGTACGCCTACGGCCACAAGCCATGCAGACTATCCAGGTTATCCAGACGCAAGGTTCAAGCTTAGAGTTATCATGCCTTGTTAGGTGACTTGGATGCAACACATGACAGTGTGCATAGTAATCATTTCATGTAGTGTCCCACATAGTAATCATTTCATGTAATAATAATCATTTCATGTAGTGTCCCACATAACATATGAATTTTATATTTTTATAGTAATTTTATGTTATCTATATTTATTTGCATATTAATATATTAATTTGAATATTAGTTTGTCATTATCGATACTAATATTTTTATTTGTATATTTTTATTTGTTATTAATACAAATAAATCAATAAAAATAAAAATATATACATTAATTTTAATATAAATAAATATATGTTCATTTTTATACACTAATTTGTTTATTAACTAATATGTATAATACTGAAATAAAATAGTTAATATAAATCTAACATATTTATTATTATTTTTATTATCTATGGAATAAACAATAATAAATTAACTAATAGATTAAACCAAACTAAAAGGTTAAATAAATCAAAAACTAAGAGACAAATCAAAACAAATTAAAACAAAACAAATTAAAGAAAACAAAACCAAAACAAAGAAATCACACAAAAAACAAATACTTATACAAGACGGACGGCTTGTCCAAATTTCAACTTGATATCCTCAACTACTAATAACTTAGATACTTTAAACTTTGATATATATCAACTTAATATTTTAAATATTATGATTTTAAATATTATGGTATAACTTAATATTCTATTGGTGTTATCAGAAAAGTAAAATGACAAAAATATTTTTTCCTCGATTCTTTTCACTTCCGGGAGGGCAAGTTAAAAATATTCAATAGTTGATGATATTAAGTTGTCGAATAAAAAAAAAATTGGAGATTAAAGTTGAAAAACAACAACGGTTAAAATTACCAAATTAAAATTTAACCTTCAATTTAAAATGAAAATTATATCCAAAATTATTGGTATGAGATTTCTAAGCAAATACCAAGTTAAAAATATTCAATAGTTGATAATATTAAGTTGTCGAGTAAAAAAAAAAAAATTGGAGATTAAAGTTGAAAAACAACAACGGTTAAGATTATCAAATTAAAATTTAACCTTCAATTTAACATGAAAATTATATCCAAAATTATTGGTATGGGATTTCTAAGCAAATAACAAAAAGTTTTGAGGACTCCATCCATCAAAACAAAATATAGATTATTATGAAGCACATATTCATACAAATCCCTTTTTTTTTTTCCATCACCACGCACAAATTACAGCCAAACCCTTCAAATCACCATAAATTAAATCAAAGCAGCCCTCCTCTTGATCAAGCGCACGCGCACGGGTTCTCCATGGACGCGAGGCCCTCCTCCTCCGGCCCGGTCCGGAACGCCAGGTAGCCGGCCGCCAGGCCCGCCACCACCGCCACGAAGACGCCGCCGTTGAAGGACATGACGGCGAGCATCAGCAGGTACCCGACCGCCGAGTTCGCGCCGAACATCGCCGCGACCGCGATCCTCGGGGCGGCGCCACCGGCGCGGAGGAGGAGCGGGGCCTCGAGGGTGGAGGACTTGCGGGCGGCGGATCCGGGTCCGGACAGCATCCGGACCCGGATCCGGACGGACTCCAGGTACTGGTAGAAGGCGGACACGAGGAGGAGCGCGAGGAGGGAGAGGACGTAGCCGGTCCACGTGGCGGTCCGCCACGTGTCGAAGAGGATGGTCACGTTCTTGCCCCAGTAGAAGGTCATGTGCATCATCTTCGCCGCCGCAGGGGTACAATCGTAAATTCGCTCGGAGCAGAGAGGGAGGGGGAGAGGAAGAAGAAGGAACTTTATATGCAGAGGAGAAGAAGAATTTATAATTTATATTGGTAGTACGTTTCGATGTGGCCTTCGGTTTGGGGGGATATTACGAAAGTGCCATTGGGTTGTATGTGGTCGTCATGATGCGCTTAGTTTGGTCCGGAGTGTTGGTTCGGAAATAACCCATGATTTTTAAAGCCTGATTTGAGTAGTGGCCCACATATGTTGATGACACCCTATTTATTTATTGTTATGACATTAAATATCTAAATTATTAATGAGAGAAATGATGAAAGAGTGGTTGCCGAATGATCGCTTTGATTATTTTGTTAAAAAATACTCAATTTTATAATGACAAATAAAGTTTATTAATCCATATTAGTTAATATATATATAAATATATATATATATATATATATATATATATATATATATATATATATATAGAGAGAGAGAGAGAGAGAAGTGATATCCTCTTACTTTTTGCATCCCCAAACACACACACACACATATATATATATATATATATATATATATATATATATATATATATATAAAATATATATATATATATATATATATATAAACTAATATATTTTATTATTATTCATAAGCATAGATAATAATAAATTAAAACTAAAAGATAAATAGAAATAAAAAATATACTGTTTCTTCAAGACCGATGCCAAAATTGGACATTTCCAACTTCCAAAAGTTATATTACTTCTAATCTTTTAAAACGTATTATTTATTTGTTATTTACTTTTTTAGCTAATTTTGTTAAAAATTACAAATTTTCTGAAATATTTTGTAATCAGCTTAATATTCTATTTATGTTAATAAAAACAAAAACAAAAACAAAAATACGTCAACCGGGGGCGACGAAGGCAAAAATAGGGGACAGAGAGCGACGGCAGGAGGAGGGAGGAGGAGGGAGGGAGGGAGGGAGGGAACGCGGGAGGGGGCAGACGGAGGAGGGGGTAGGGGGTGATGGTTGGACAGCAGCATAAGAAAAGAGGACGACGTTTTTAATAGTTGATGTATTTAATAGTTGATGGTATTAAGTTGTCGAATAAAAATATAATGAAATTGTCTGACTAAAAATTAATAAAACATAAAGTTAAAAAATTATAATAGTTAAGTGTATCAAGTTAATTAGCTTTCAATTTAACATGCAAATTATATCCAAACTCATTAGTAGGGAATTTATAAGCAAATAACGAAAAAGTACGAGGAATCCATACATCAAAACAAAATTATTTCAATAATAATGATTATGAAGCACATATTCATACAAATCCCATTTTCTTCATCACAAATTACAGCCAAACCCTTCAAATTAGCATAAATTAAAACAAAGCAAACATCTTCTTCTTCTTTCTTTTTTCCGATCAAGCGCACGCGCACGGGTTCTCCATCGACGCGAGGCCCTCCTCCTCCGGCCCGGTCCGGAACGCCAGGTATCCCGCCGCCAGGCCCGCCACCACCGCCACGAACACGCCGCCGTTGAAGGACATGACGGCGAGCATCAGCAGGTACCCGACCGCCGAGTTCGCGCCGAACATCGCCGCGGCCAGGACCCTCGGGGCGGCGGCACCGGCGGCGCCGCCTCGGAGGAGGAGCGGGGCCTCGAGGGAGGAGGGCTTGCGGGCGGCGGATCCGGGTCTGGACAGCAGCCGGACCCGGATCCGGACGGACTCGAGGTACTGGTAGAAGGCGGACACGAGGAGGAGCGCGAGGAGGGAGAGGGCGTAGCCGGTCCACGTGGCGGTCCGCCACGTGTCGAAGAGGATGGTCACGTTCTTGCCCCAATAGAAGGTCATGTGCATCATCTTCGCTGCTGCAGGGGTACAATCGTAAATTCGCTTGGAGGATGGAGAGGGAAGAGAGGAAGGAGGAGGGAGGAAGAAGAAGCTTCGTCCTAATGGAGAGGGGGAGAATAATTTGTGTTGGTAGTAACGTTTCGATGTGGCCTTCGGTTTGGAGGGATATTACGAAAGCGCCATTGGGATGTACCTTTGTTTGGGGTTGGAGTGTTGGTTCGGAAATAAGCAATGCCTTTTTAAAGCCTGTTGTTGGGGACTGGTGGCCCACAGAGGTTGATGACGCCCTATTTATTTATTGGTTATGACATTATTTGTAATGTTATTCGTACCGTCAAATTGTTCTTCCAATATATTTTTAAGAAATTTTGAGTGACATCTCACTTTTGTTTATCATATTTACGGTGCACCCCACAGTTTTACAATAATGTAAAAGTATCCCCAACTTTGGACGGAAACTGTCAAAAAAAAATTTTTTACCAAAATACCCTTGGCTCATTTATCTTTCTTCTTTCTTCCGCCCTCCCTCCCCGTCGCCGCTCCCACTGCTGTCCTCTCCCCGCCGCTGCCGACGTCGCCGTCGCCGCTCCAAATCTGCTGCCGCTGATGCCGCCGCCGCCGGAATACCAGAAGAAAGTATGCAGAATAGACACTCTAAATATTTACATAAACTCTTCTTGATCAGAGGGGATGCCGGACTTTAGCAATACCACCAAATTCTCGGCAGAATAGCTCCACAGAGACTGCAGAATCCCATGATTCTGAGCTCCTCCGACAAGGGTTTACACAAAAATGGGGCTAAAGACGCCAAATTTGACATAAAGTTTCGATCTTTGTGTCGTTATAACGATTCCTAGCTCCATCTCGACCAGATCTGAAGCCTCGCTCTACCACGAAACCAGTGCACAACAGCAAACTCGAAGAGAGAGAGAAGGATAGAGAGAGAGAAAGAGTAGGGGTGAGCTCACTGGTGGTTCCCGTAATCGAAGTGCTGGCGAGCAGGAGGAGGAAAGCGAGGAAAGAGAGCGGTGAAGTAGCAGCAGAGGTCGCCATTGTCGCCGGTCAGAGAGCTCCAGCTCGTCGAGAGGCTGCCGCCGCTGCTGATGCCGCCGCCGCCGGAGGCGGAAGGGGAGGGGAGCGGAGAGGGGGGGGGGTGATGATTATGGTGGAGATGGTGATTATGGTGCTGGTGATGGTGGTGATGGTGCTGGTGGGGAGAAGAGAGGAGGGGGGGAGCGGAGAGGGGAGGGGAGCGGAGGCACGTCGGCGGTGGGGAGAGGGGCAGCCACGGGGAGATGGAGGACACGGAGAAGAAGGCGGGGTTATTTTGGTCAAAAAAAATTTGGTCAAAGGAGTTGACCGTGAATTTTTGACGGTTTTCGTCAAAAGTGGAGGGTATCTTACATTATTGTAAAACTGTGGGGTGCACCGTAAATATGGTAAACAAAAGTGGGGTGCCACTCAAAATTTCTCTACATTTTTTCTTATGCGGCAGTTGACGTAACATGTTAATTAATATTATATATCATCTGACATTGTCGATTACATGACAAATTTTAACCCAAAAAATTAATTATCTAATTTTTTCTATGTTAATTTAATGTTAATATTAAGTAATGTTAATATTAATATTTATTAATATTAACATTAATTAATGTTAATATTGATATTATTGTTAATGTTAACGTTAATATTAATTTTAATATTAATATTAACATTAATTTTAATGTGAATTTTATTTTAATGTTAATTTTAATTTTAATTTTAAAATTTGTCACGTCAGCTGTTACGTAAAAAGTGACGGTTTAGATGTACAATTTGGAAGAACAAATAGCATTATTCATTAAATAATTCTTGGAAAGAAATTATTAATGAGAGAAATGATGAAAGAGTAGTTGCAGATAGATTGCTTTGATAACTTTTGTTAAATAAAAAATAAACAGGGTGGATGAAAAGATTTTAGCTAGGAGAATTGTAATTGTAGTTTAATGTTGGATTAACCATAATTTGCAGTATCGACTCATATCGATTCGAAACAATCGATATCGATACAGTTTGGTATCTTCCAATCCAATATCGATCGATATCAATATTGGATATCAATTTTTGGGCAATTCGACAAATAAAATTGAACTAAAATGACCAATTAAGAAGGGTGTAGAAGCATAATAAAGTTATAAAACATGTAAAAAGATTATCTATAAACAAATCGGCTTCAAAACTACTAAGAACAATGCATAAAATACTTAAACGTGTGCTTAATGCTTAAACTATTTTTTTCTAAAATTTTAATAATTAAAAGATACAAAAAAAATTAGATAGTCCACTCCAAAATCATCGATACGATATTCCATTGATACTGATACTCATACGAAGGAATTCCGATATCAATATGCCAATAGTACCTTAACATGCCAATAGTACAATGAATGTACAATTGGGTCGGTTAGTTCTAACAATATTATTGGTTTGTATGAAATTTTATTCTAATTTTTTTATAAATCAATTTTTATCAATAAGAATTTTTAGAAACAAAGTTTTTACTTTCGGAATCATGTTTTGTAATCACGTACAAGTAGTTCAGCATGTACAATAAACATATATATTCTTATATGTAGAAATACTTAAACAATGAATGTAATATGCTATTTTTAAATTTTATGTTTAGAAATCATTCAAACATACACTATCAAACAGTAAATATAATATAATCTAACTAAAATCAGAACTAAATTGTGATGTCAATCCAATCTAAAATTTAAACATAAATATTTTTTTAAATAATGTATACTAACTAAATCCATGATTTAAATTAATCTAATTCATATTTTATAAACAAACATAATTTACTTTAATCTAATCTAACATAATATAATATAATGGCAAAAAAGAATAAAAATACATTAGTTGTGTTTTATTTTTCATAATTATTGCTTTTTAAAAATAATATTCTCTTAGTCAGAGTCGAGAAATTATTCAGTGGAACAGACTTACCACGTCTCATACATAAATGGTGAACTCGTTAGGCCTGTCAACGGTAGACCGAAAATTCGCATCCGATCCGTATTCGAACAGAAATATCCGAAATTCGGATACGGATACGGATTCGGATATCATATCGAATATTTATCGGATATCGGATGCGGATACGGTAAGTGTCATATCCGAACCAATAATATTTAAATTATTTAATAAATTTAAAATATATTCAATGTATGCATGGGACTATTAGTTATATGTGCTTGTGTGAAATTTTTTTTGGTACAAATGTATTCAATGTATGCATGAAAATCTGCTGCTTATGATATTTCAATGTGAAAATCTGCACATATATTTGACAAAATCTGTTGTTCCAATGTAAAAATCTGCTGCTTCTGATATTTCAACGTGAAAATCTGCTGTTTCTAGACAAAATTTGTCATTTTAATGTGAAAATCTGTTGATTCTTGGCAAAATTTGCTGGTTTTGATTTTTTTTCCTTCCCTTTTTAAATATTTTTTTGGTAATCTTATTGGTTCGGATATTATCCGATATCCGTTAAAATTATCGGTAACGGATACGGTGACCAAAACTTATATTCGATCGGATATCGGATAGTTATCGGATATATCCGATAGTAAACGATTCGGATATGGTAATGCCAATATCCGACCAATAAGCTACCATTGACAGGCCTAGAACTCGTCCATTGGTAATAATATTAAAAGTAAAAAAAAAAAAAAATCAAACAATTGTCAAATCTATATTATTGTATAATAAAAAAGTTAAGATTGTACCATATAAATTTTGTTAAAAAATGTTTGCTGATTTAATTTGATTATTAAATTTAACATGGATAGTTGGCTAATTATGTATATGAAAAAAATAAAAGGGTGATTGGGTCTTCTCAAATAATAAAAATTAAGGAACTGCTTCTAAATTAGTAAAAAATTTAAAAAATACTGTTTATACTTTTCATTTAGTATAAAAATGCCTACAACACACCTAAATATATAAGTAGTATTATTAAGTTTAAATTATCATAAATAGTAAATTATTATTATTATTATTATTATTATTATTATTATTATTAAATTTTACCCACACACACACTTGACAAATTAGAACCTTGTCAACCTTTTTCAGATGTTTGCACCAATAATAGAGAACTCTGATAATATAGTAAAATATTATTGTGTGATATGATATTAGAGCTTTGCTATGCCTACAACCAAATGTTTACATTTTTTTTACAAATGTTACGACTCGGACTTCGATTGGAGGAGGGGAAGAAGTGGTGGGATCGTGTGGAGCCCATGTAGCATAGGGATGAGAGGGAAGGTGGGACCCGATGGGATCCATATGTAGGGGATGGAAGAGAGGTTGTAAGAAAGTTGTAAAATTTTGGTTGTAGACTTAGCATTTTCCATGATATTATTGGTTGGACTAATCGTTTATCAATGTCACGTGACGAGTCTCACTGAATAATTTGTCGTGACACGTGAGTGTCGGTCCTTGGAGGTAGGGGTGAGCACTCGGTCCCAACCGAACAGAAAAATTGAAAACCGAATTCGACCGAAAACCGAATAAGCAAAACCAAACCGGATTAAATCAGTTCGGTTTATTCGATTTATTTGATTTTTCGGTTCATTTGCTTTTTTTTTTTAATATATATAATAACTAAATATAACTAGATATATTTTGTATATATATTATACACACACACACACATATATATATATATATATATATATATATATATATATATATATATATATATATATATATATATATATATATATATATGGAAATTGCTGAGAAACCCAATTTCGGGGTGGGCTTTTATGAAATGTCCACCCGCTGGAAGAGTTTTATGAAATACCCAGAATTAAGTATTTTCACGTTAAATATTCCAAGATTCCCTTTTAGATGCCATCCGCTGGAAACTGCTATTTTTATAATACCGAAACTACCCCTCCGCGCGAATTGGTCATCTATATGTATTTGAATTCAAAAAACTCAGATCTGGATTGCGATTTTCGTCTTCTTCTTCTTCACGGAAAATCTGAATTCCATTGCTCTCACCTTCAGCAGAGATCGCAAAGATCGTTCGTAGTTCGGTGTGCTTTTCTTCGGTCGAACTCAGATCATCGCTCGTCATCATCATCACCATCATCATCATCTTCATCGTGGAGACATTTGAAGTTTTCCGACGATTGGGTCAATTGTGGAGAGAATATCTTTTTTCTTCTTTTCTATAAGAATTATCATCGCTTTGAAAGAAGAACAAAACTCTTTATTTCTGAAAAAACTAAATTACACGGAAAACTACGTTTTAACACTGGAAATGACCATTCTTCGTGTTTCTAACACGGAGAATGACCATCTCCTACGTTTTAACACTGGAATGGTCATTCTCCGTGCTAAATTACACGGAGAATGGCAATTCTTCGTTTATTAAACACGGAGAATGTCATTCTCCGTGTTTCTAACACGGAGAATGACCATTCTCCGTTTTATTTAACACGGAGAATGACCATTCTTCGTTTTGTTTAACACGGAGAACGTCATTCTCCGTTTTATTTAACACGGAGAATGACATTCTCCGTGTTTCTAACACGGAGAATGGCCATTCTCCTGCGTTTTAACACTGAAATAACCATTCTCCGTGATAAATTACACGGAGAATGCTATTCTCCGTTTTATTTAACACGGAGAATAACATTCTCCGTTTTATTTAACACGGAGAATGGCATTCTCCGTGTTTCTAACACGGAGAATGGTCATTCTCCTGTGTTTTAACACTGGAATGACCATTCTCCGTGATAAACTACACGGAGAATGGCATTTTCCGTGTAAATTAAGACGGAGAATAGTCATTCTCCGTGTAATTTAGCACGGAGAATGGTCATTCTCCGTGTAAATTAAGACGGAGAATGACTATTCTCCGTGTTACTAACACAGAGAATGACTATTCTCCGTGTAAATTAAGACGGAGAATGACATTCTCCGTGTTACTAACACGGAGAATGACCACCCTCATGCGAAATTAATATTTTTCGTGTTCTAACACGGAGAATGGTCATTCTCCTGCATTTTATTGTCAGCTGAAACTTTGGAGGGCCATAACTTTTGACTGGGAGGTCGAAACGAGGTCCCGTTTGTCGCAAAATGAGCGTATCGTCGAGGAGACTGAAAGTAACTGTTTTATAGTTAGACGGCCTTCCGAAATTTTAGAATCGCAAAAAAATGATGTTTGGACCTCCGTTTTAGCACTTTTGCCGTTTGTCCCGGTCTTTCCGAAATTTTCCGACGAGTTTTTGAAGATTTTTGAGAAGAAAACCTAGATTCGAAAGTGAGCAGCGTATGGAAGAAGATGAAGTATCGAAACGTTTTTTTTAAGAGCAGTTTCGTGGGTGTTTTCAATAAATTAAAAGGAAGGGCAAAAGGGTCATTTGGAACCCGTTTTGGATAAGTTTCTCTAATTCTGGGCACGCGATGAAAGTTTTTTTGTCGGTGGATTTTACATAAAACTTTTTTAGTTTTTGGACATTTCATAAATTGTCCCTTATATATATATATATATATATATATATATATATATATATATATATATATATAGCAAATGACCTCTAGCCCAGTGGTTAAGAGAGATGCATGCGGCCCAAGTGGTCGGGAGTTCGAGCCCGAGTGGAGACGAGTTCGCCACAAATACCCATTGCTTAATATATATATATATATATATATATATATATATATATATATAGAGAGAGAGAGAGAGAGAGAGAGAGAGAGAGAGAGAGAGAGAGGGGAGCATATCAAAAGCGTTAATATTAATTTTAGTATTTAATGTTAATATTAACATTAATATTAACATTAACATTAATATTAACATTAAATTACGGATTAGAGTGAGGGAGTTTTTTAGGAGATTTTCTAAGAAAAGTTTTTGATCCGCTTCCATATATATATATATATATATATATATATATATATGTGTGTGTGTGTGTGTGTGTGTGTGTGTGTGTGTGTGTATAATTTTTTTATTCGGTTTTCAATTTTGGACCGAAATATGATAAAAAAATTTATTATTTTTAAAATCGAAATCGAACTGATTTTTTTTAAATCAAACCGAATCTCTTATTCTGTTCTGTTCGATTCGATTTTTGGTCCAAAATCGAATAATGCTCAACCCTACTTGGAGGGAGCAACATGGTTGGTCCGACCGACAATGGACCAGCGATTAGACCGGTTTTCAAGTTTAAAACACTGTTTTGGATATTTGGGTCAACCTCAAGGGCACTCTCGTAGTTAAAGCACAAGTGCAGGGTGTCTTTGGCAGAGTGAGTCAGGAAGAGGGGATTGCAGTACAACTGTACTACTTCGGCGCTTTTTCAGTTGTACTGCAAATTGGGAGTCTCGGAGTCATACGACACATGCAGATTGGTAGAAGCTGTAAAATATGAGAAGTTTGGAGGGCTTATGTCTAAAATACGAGACATGCAGATTGGTAAGAAACCTGTATATATGAGAAGTTTGCAGGGCCTATGTCTAAATAGTAAATACGATTCATGCAGATTGGTAGAAGCTGTAAAATATTAGAAGTTTGGAGGGCTTATGTCTAAAATACGACACATGCATATTGATAGATGCTGTAAAATATTAGAAGTTTGGAGGGCTTATGTCTAAAAAGCACTAAAAATATATTTCTACTTTGGCAGTTGTTGCTTGCACGAATTGTCATGAACGGATGGCATCAGCAATTCAACCAATTCAACAAATATTTTGCAACGTGTTGAACAACCGAGCTCGAACAAACTATGGTCCAACATGGTTCCACTAAAATACAAACAAATTTTATTGGAATTGAACTTAGATCGAACCCAAAAATGATATTTGAATTCGGTTTGACTATAGACTCGAAACGATCGAGCTTAGCTCGATTTAGCTCTCGAATTCGGACAAACACAAATCGAATTTGAACCAAAATCGAAACAAAGCTACATTAAACTTGTTGTACGGTTACTCTCTAAATTTTAAAGTTTTTATTTATTTATGCTCTTTACATCATAAATGTACCATCATATAAATAACAAAAAAAGAGTAAAAAATTTTCACAAAATTTATACACATCCATACAAAAAAATATCATTTACTAGGAAAAATCCTCATACGAGAAACTGAGCCGAGTTCGAGTCCATTCGAGAACAAGACCGAATCGAACAACCTATGGTCGAACTCGGTTCGAACACCATTTCGAACAAAAAAAAGATCGAGCTCGGTATCGACCTGTCTACGAACGAGTTTCGAATCGAGCTTGGTATGAGCCGAACGCGAGCCGAACACGAACTGTTTGAGTTGTTTTATAGCCCTACCTATGATACATTAAAAGTTGCACCTAAAATGAAGGGGTTTGTTAAGGGTTATTTGGTAATAAAATCTCACGTAATAGTTGACATAAGGGTTTGGGTCTCCAAAATATTAGACATGAATATTTGAGCCTTAAAATTACTGTTCACTTTCTCCCGTAAACAGTTATTTAAGATTCAAACATTAACGTCGGATATTTTAGAAACTCACACCATAATTAAATTATTATGTGACACCCTGTTACTGGAAAAAAACAAAAACTTTTGTTACATGTGTCTTATTAAGGCTTGATTTGCTTCACATAACAGAAAATAAATTAATCTTTTTTGCTTTTTTTTTTGAAAATATATTTTCTGTTAACTTTTCTTTTATGTATTTGGAAAGACCAAAAAATATTGAAAGAAAATAAAACCTTAGGGTCGAAAAGTGAATATTGGGTGGGTGGAAAAGAACCATTTTATGGTTTTTTTTTTCTTTGGATTTTTTTTTTTTCCTTTTCTCATTTCTTTGGGCAACCAATCAAAGGAAATAAATGACTTTTCTTTTCCAAGATCATGATTTCGCGAACCAAACGAAACCTAAGGACACATGTTTGTTGGAAATCGGATACGCCCTTTTGCGCTCCGATACCGTGTATGAGACGTTGTCGCAACGAAAACTTAGGCCAACCCACCTGAAATAACCAACCCCCGTCTAACGGACACCAAGCACAGATAAAGACAACTATATGGCGTTGACTACGTCACATGGACAAATTTCAATCTCTATAACTCAGATAAAATTACAAGATTGACAAAAACTAATGTTGAACCCTTTGCCCTAATAGGTTCAACTCCCTCACCACACTCACGAAGAAAAGAAAGAGATTACAATTGAAATCGCTCACCAACCCGTAGCAATCTCTAACCGAAGTTGACGATCCCTCGATTATAGATCTATTCTTCCTTTTGTCATGAATGACAAAGTCCTAAGAGCAAAGTGCGAAACTTTCTCTTAGATTTTCTGTGGACGAGCACCTCGAAAAAACCTATTTTAGGTCATAATAAGATTTTTTAAATAGGAAGCCCTAAAATAAGAATCTTACTAAACCTAAAATAGCCCATCAGCATCATATTTTAGATTATAATAGGATCTCTTAAATATGAAACTCTCAAATAAAAATTCTATTATATCTAAAATAGCCCAGCACTAATTATGGACATCCAAATCGAATTAAATCAAATATTTAATCAGATTTGGACTCCATAAATATGTTATTACCAAATTCAGACTGGACTCCAACAATGTTGACACATTAATAAATGTGTATTTTATATTATTACTTCTTTCAACACATTTATCAATGCACATTTTACATTTATCAATACATATTTTAAGTAAAATATGTAGTGATAAATATATTGGTCGGAGTACCCAATATAAAATACACATTTATCAATATATTAACATAAGTCCTTACGCACATTTGTTAATAAAACCCAAAAATAAAATAGAGCATCATGAAAATTTGAACATTGAAAAATACAGAAAGTTTAAACATAGCATCTGGATATGCAAGATTATTTGGACATATACAAATGCAAGAAGAAATAGGCTAGCTAGAGACCCTCAAGTCAAAAGGCCACATTGACTTACAAGTTTCTTGAACTTTTGTTCTACCTAATGCACCTAAAATGTGGGGTATTGTTCGATTTTGTACATCGAACCGAATCTTAAGATATTTTGTTTGGTTTAAAAATACATTTTAGTTTCGATTTTGGAAATATTAAAAAAAAATTGAATTTTAATTTTGGTCCAAAATCAAATGAAATTTATGCAATTATTAAATATCTTTAATTTTATGCATATTTATCATTAAAAAGTATATTTTTTGTGCATATTTTGAAAGTAATAATTTTATATATGTCTTTTAGAGCCAAACTTTGAAAAATTTAACAACTATTCAAATTTTAAAACTAATTTTGATATACAATAAACATATGTATAAAAAAAATACAAAATTTTAATATAATTTAACTACAATCTCAATTTTGATTCAAACCATTAAATAATAAAAGTATTCCAACAGAATAAACCGAATCGTTTATTGGTTCGATTTCGATTATGACTAATTTTGATTCGATCTCGATTTTTAAATTTTTTAGAATTTGAGTTTATTCGATTTTGGCTATTTCGAATCAACTGAAATCCAAGAAACTGAATGCTCACACCTCCTACCTAATCCTCTTGGGTTTGACTTCATATGCTATGTTGCTTTAGTCTAACCGCTATTTGTAATAACAAAAAAAATAAATAAATAAATAATTTGATTTTGTTGTCGTACTTTAATAATATCTGATTTGAAATTGTTGTTGCAGCAAAAGTAACTTCGGCCAGCAGCCTCCAAATTGCTTTGAAAACCTAAGTCCATTATACTAATTTTTCAAATTCTTTTAAGTAGGTTATCAAATTATTTTTTTCATAAGTTATTGTTTATCAAATAGTTTTTAAAATTTCTTAAAAAAAATCTATTCCACGAAATAAACGGAAGTGCTACATTGTCCGTTGGATTGGTGGATCCGGAAGTTAGCAAGGAGGACCAATCAGATAGTGACACGTGACCTGCGGACAATGACTACGGTCCAAGTCTACGAACAACGTAACATTTTTGCTAAATAAAAAAATGGGGGAATTTGAATGTCTCCAAACAATAGCAAGTAGCTTGCCTTGTGGATTTGTCAGTCCAAAAACCAATTAACTGTCTGATCGAATCAAAGTTGCATGTCACTCTCAACTCCAAAATGTCAATATTAATTGAAAGCTAATGTCACAAACGAGCTCTCCTATTATTATCAAGGAAATTAAGTAGATTGATGACAGCTTAACTTCTGTCATCAATTGATGCCAATCCACACCAATTATTGGTTTTCGGAATTAATTAAGGGGCATTGATGCTTTGTAACTCAATCCAATTTCTAGATTCTAGATTTAGACTTTAAGACTCCATCACAAATTCTATATTCTCTAGAATGTCGAAGTCTATTTTGAAGAATAGTAAGATTCAATTAGTCTCGTAATGATTTTGTTCCAGCCACATGAGTTATATATAGCATATACCTCATAATTTTTACATTCATAATGCAAGAACTCTTAATAACGCTCAATTTGAAGTCCAAATTTCTAGACCCTATATTCTATATTATTTAAAAAAAGGAATAATGATACATCGATCTATGTCAATTCATCTCATTTGGGTCTAAAATTTTATTTATTTATTATTCTCATACAATCCCAACCCATTTTACATTATTTTTTTTTTTTTATATAAATTTGACCCTCAAGATGCATTTTTGAGCTCCTAAGAGCATCAGTAGTAAGACTCGTCCCAATTTCTAGATTATAGATTTAGAATGTACATTTAAACCCTCCTTAGATTTGCCTCGTTTGCAAAATAAGATCTTTTAGAAAACTTAAGTAGTTTGCACCTCCCGCAAAACCGTTTTTGCTCGGAATGCCCCTTTCCGTCAAAATGACGTTAGAACTAGCCGTTAGAGCCCATATTTTGGAAAAAAAAAAATTTGCACTCCCCAAAATACCCCTAATGCTAACGGTTACATTGTGGCTGCTGGCTCTCTTTCATTCTCTATATATAAGAATGTTTGTTTGAAACATAAAACCTAAGCTTTATATTTTCTACTTTTTTGACCGGTTGGTCGGAAGAAAAAATAATATATAATTTTTTTATATTCTTTTTTTTTTTTTTACTTATTTGCTCTCATTTAATGTATTGAAGCTTTTTCCTACCTACAGATCTCAAATCCAACTGCAAATTTTTTTTATATTCCTTTTTTTTTTTTACTTATTTGCTCTCATTTAATGTTTGAAGCTTTTTTTACTTATTCCTTTTTGTTCTCAAGACGTCCAAATAGAAATTATGGAAGAACAATTTATTGTTATTGTGGATTAATTAGCCCATTGAAAACTTTATTGACACCAACAAATCCTGGAAGATGATTCTACGGGAGTGCAAATTTTCCAACAAATTCTTGTGATTTTCTACTATGGGAGGATGAGAAACTTTCAGAACACTATCAAATTCTAATGTGGAATTTAATGAAAGAATTAAAGGAGCACCGAGGCCAAGGTTTACAGCCTATCCCTAGAGAATCTGTCACGATCCGATCCCAAAGTTATTTGGGTTGAACCGGATCATGCCCAGCCTGCACCGTTGTGAGATGGCGACAGTAAGCTGTTCTATATGCAGGTATTCACAACCACATCTATACATTTGTCACAACTTGTATATACGAAAATTTAAAAAAAACTTTTTTATTCAACAACTGAAAAGCACAACTGGAAATGGAAGAACTGAAACAAAGTAGTGAATTCAAATTAACAAACTCCAAAACAATAAAACTAGAAAAACTGGAAAACAACTAGCTAGGAGGTCGGCTCATCGGCCTCAGGTTCTGCGTCCTCCAAGGAGGACTCTGGCAATACCACAGGATACAAAACCGGATCATAGTAGCTATTGTACAATAGCTCAGCATCCTCAATGTCACCTAAAAATGTGGGTCTCCAGTCAGGAGGGAGCAAGTACGAATATGTATCTCACATTTCAAATAATAATGAAAAAGTGCAGGCTAAACAGTTGAAACAATATTTTTCAGCAATTTAACAATTTAAAACAATGTGATTTGAATGTGTAATCGTCTATGACCGGCTTGGGTTGTACAATAGCGTCCTAGCGACGCGATACGGCTTATCCCCATGTGTAAGAGGGGTAAGCTCGCACAATCATGCAATATAGGGGGTATTGGTAATAAATATTACACTATTCCCCCAATCCCCATAATCAATATCAATCAATATTTGAACCCTAGGAGAGGGTTCCGTGTAGCAATGTGGTTTAACATGCAACTTGTAGTGCCCCGTCCCTCTCAGTCAATCGGAGAAATAGGAACGCCGACGGCGTTCGGACTTAGCCTTGCAACGGCTACTCGGAGACATCGCTCGGTCGAGGCGACCGCTCGCTCAGGTGGGATAGTTTCGGTAAACTTGCCTCATATTTGCCTTCACATAATAAATTGCATGTTTTTAACTTGCATAAGTAGGCTTGATAATAAAAGAGACGAATTCACATAGTTAAAGGTAATAATCCCGACGGGTCGAATTGATTTAGAATAAGGAAAGGTCCAACGGTCGGCTTAGAGTGGGTGCACGACGTGCTTTGAAAATGACACTCGATCCTTCGTCCCGTGGCTTGGGAGAAGGAAAGTTGGTATTCGCCGCAAAGCTAAGAGTTAGCCAAATTCATAGGCGTCGCCCGCACAAATGCTTCATAAAGCATGCACGATCTCATCGCCCAAGACGTAGCGTAGCCTCTGCTCGTCCGACAGGTTAAGTTATATGCACGGACTTAGCGTTTAAGGCATGAACCACAGTTGATTCATTGAGTTTGGAAAAGGGCAAGAAAGAAGTATCTCGCGGCTACAGGTCGACGAGGCCTCGCGGCTATAGGTCGGCGAGGCGGTTTCAGAAGAAAGAAGTATTAAACTTGGCTCCGAAAGAAATGGTGACACTAGAGGTAGCATGACTGTGTGAGACGTCAGTTTGAGTCGAGTCTTGCATGGTCATGGACAACTTGTCGACAAGGTGGGTCGTTTCCCTGTACGGCAACCCGGGTGGCCACGGGACCGTTGCGGCCGCGATTGGAAACGAGTAATTAGCTGTGCTGGGCACGGGTTAGGCGGCGACTTGCAGCGGGGCAAGCTACCTTGCGCTGAAAGGGACGTCCATCTAACAAAAGCTAGAGGAGTCCACGATGGCTCTGGGAGTCAGTGACCAAATCATATAGATGAGTCGGCATGGCGGCAATCCGCGTGTGTGCCTTTGGATTGAGTTGAGTTGTTGAATGTGTGTGCAGTTAGAATACAAATGTTTAGGCTTAAGAATGGCTACAACATAGGCGACGTGCTTCGGCACGAGATGTGGCGTCGAGTCTTGAGTTGTGGGCATATCAGTTGCATAAGTTGGTTGAGTGACACTAACATTCACAAGTCTTGATTGGGTCAGTTGGTGATCAAAGTAGCAAGGGCCGCGAGGCGACGATATGGTTTAGTCATCCTGAGTTACGAGGCACGGCACGATGGATTTCTAGCACGATCACATGGAAATGGAGCCTCATCGCGTAGTTGCGTCTCTGATTAAGTGCCGTAAGGCAAACACGACTTGATAGGGTAACGTCGATGTTGCAAGCACGGGATGGTCTAGCGACACAGAATAGGCCAAGGCGTCGGTCCTAAAACTAATCCTAAGGCAAGAGTAGAAAGACAATTGATAAGAAGGGACTATGTTGCACAAAGTAAATCAAACGTGTCGATTTTGTAGGGGTGGGCGAGGAGCTCATTCTACCAGTACAGTTGAGTACTGATACCCACATAATTTATATGTGCAGGCACAGGTAGAAGCTCGTGGCACGGAGCTCGCTTGGATGCGTCGAGGCACGGAGTTTCTTGGTGATTCGAAGTACGCGGCCGCATGGAGTAAAGACTTATACAGGACATAATGTATAGACGTCGCCTTTCAAAGCATCCGCTGGCTCAAGACTTGTATTTGAGAGATGAGAGAGAGCTGAGTGACTTGTAATATGAGATGAGTGAGCATGAGTGAGCTTGAGAGACTTGTAATCTTGGCCTTGCGCCCCAATGTAACCGTTGTTTCAATATCAATAAAAAGCTTCTTTGAATAACTTGCGTCTGTTCTAAATTTTTGCTGCTATGATTCAATGTCTCTGCATGGGACTTCTGTGCGACGACCCCGTCGCAGTCGCTGAAATCGGCCGTTATGGAACCTGCCTTACACGAGCGCAATCTAGGTTCGTGCGGCATCACGCCTTAGCAAGGACGATCGCTCCTATGGGAGCGGGGTGTGACATAATGGTATCAGAGCACAACTTTACGTCCTTGGACTATCGATTGAATTCTTTAACTTTGATGTTTCCGTAAAACTCTGTTGCTTCCGCAAGTTGTTATCGTTGGTACGCTCTCTCTCAAATGTCCCACGGGATGTCCATACAATAAGTCTATCTATTTTGCAAAAACATAGGACAACAGTTTTTGTCAAAGAAATAAAAAGATGGTTTGCGTAAGCACGGTTGGCTAAGTCGGGATGGGCATATACACCAAGGATTGTGTCGACCTTAGCAAAGTCGAGTGCGGGATTCGTAATATTTCGAGCTAGAATGAGTTGAACTCGATTGAGTAAAGTGAGATGACTATCGATGGGGGTACTATCGAGCGACGATATCGTCGATGCGATATAAATGAGCGTGCTTGGAAATTGAGGAATGGTTCGAACGAAAAACTTGAAGAAGTCAATTTTGATTTGAATGATAGTTTTGAGGATTTGTTGAATGACTTCATTCCTGAGTGGTGTATGCGATAGTCTCAGAAATGTCGATCGATCGATTGAGGATGCGGGGTGTCAGTGAGTCTATCAGTGTGAGACCCGTCTCACTGTATCGATATTTTATACGGATACGTGTTTATTTGAGCCGTATTTTGTATTTATCGATTTGTGTGATATTTTAAAAATTTTCTAAGTGTAAGATTTTTATGACTTGGTTTAACTTGGATTTGGTTTTATTTGGTTCGGTTCCACTTTGACTTGGTTTGGTTTAGTTTGGTTCTTTATGAGATGAGGTGTATGGTTTAGATTGAGTGGAGAGGAATGAATGGTGGAGATCACTTGAGCTTGTTATATAAGCCACTTTTTCTCTCTCCCTCCTCATTCACCCTCATTCATTTCTTTTCCACCAAACCCTAGCCATTAGAGAGAGAGAGGCAAGTACACCTTGCCGAATATTGAACAAATTTATTTCTGTTTGTTCCATCTTCTTCCTTGCATGATTCTAAGCATCTTTAGAGCTTGGAGTTTTTGATTTTACCGAGTGGATTGTTGTAGATCTAGTTTTGTGGTATTTTTGGTTTTCATGAATTTTGATCTATCAAACTTGCATATTTTTGCTAGTTAATGGTTCCATGTTGTAGAGAATTTCATTCTACCCCATTTTGACTTATGGAAGTTCGGATTTGGACTCTGGATGATGAAATCATGGAGCTTTGTATGCTTAAATGTATTATTTAATTAGCTTGGCCATAGTTGGCCGCATGAAGTATTTTAGCTTGGCCGCATGCACAAAAGTGTGCTTGGCCGCACACATTGCAGCTGGCCGCATGGCCTTTGCTAATTTTAGCTTGCATGCATTTAGTATATAAATATGCATGGTCTCAATATTTAATGGTCTTAACATTTAATGCATTAGCAAATGCATGTAGCATTTAGTGTACTATTTAATTGCATGCATGCTTTAGCACAAGTAAAGTGCGCTGGCCATTTGTAATTTCTTGGCCGCATGGCTCAAGCAATACTTGGCCGCATATGGCATTTTCTTTTATTTTGCAAGCAGCTTGCTAGCCGCATGTGCCAACTGCTTAGCTGGCATGGCCACTATTATTTGCATTGACCACATAAGAATTATTGCATGGCTTTTATTATTATTATTTAATATAATACTTGCTGGACGCATAAGAAATATTTGTGAGCCGCATGAATTCTTGCTGGCCGCATAAGGTCAATTCTCTGTATGGCCATTAATACTATTGCTTGGCCTTTTATTAATGGCATTATTTAATTGCCTTTGGCCTTTTAACTAGTTGCATGCATTTAATGCGTGCATTAGCTGTTGCTTGCGTGAAATTAAATAGTCAGCCGCATATGGCCAACACAAGGTTAGACGCATGGTCCCTTGGCCATTAGCATTAAATAATGCTTGCATTAACTATTAGCCATTAGCATTAGCATTAAAATATTGGCTTGCATTTTTGCTTGCAACCTGCTCATTGTGGCCGCATATGCTTAGCTTGGCCGCATGCTAAGTTGCTGGCCGCATATGTTTTAGCTTGGCTTTAGCTAATGGTATTTATATGCATTGCATGCTTAGTTGCATGCTTATTAATAGCTTGGCCATTTAAGTGGCCGCATGTATTAATGTTAGTCCTATGCTTGCATGCATTTGCATGGGGCCCCTTTAATTTAATAGTTTGCTTGCTGGCAACTAGTTGCAAGCTTATATATCATTGCTTGCTTATATATATAACATTTGCATGTTTATATATATTTAGTTAATGGCCTGTGTAAGCAGCTTGCATGCTTATTAGTTTAGTTAGTTGCATGCTTATATTTAATTAGCATTGCTTGCTTATATATAAATGAGCCGCATATTGGCCGCATGGAAATGTATAATTTGGCCGCATGCTTACAAATATTCTGGCCGCATGTACTTTTATTACTTGGCCACGTGTCCTTTTCTTTTGCTTGAGTGGAAGCTTGCATTTATTGCGGGTTTCTCTCTCCTTGTCTTTTGGTTGCATGAATATTTCTTGCTGGTCGCATGGCCCCTTCAGTTATTTTCTGGCCGCATAAGCTTTGGCTGACCGCATGGGTGGCTCTCCCACTCTCTTTGGCCGCATGTATGTGCTCCCACTTTTGGGCCACATGGGGTCCACTTTGATTGTTTAAATGTTTTATTTGCCTGAATTGTGGCCAGAATTTTTTCCCACTCCCAACATGAAAGTTGTAGAGTTTTTCCTTGGCTTCAAGAATATATATATATATATAATATTAATTAACTATGCAAGTTTCTTTTATTTTGATATGGAGCTCCTGATTGTACTGTACATTTTCTATTCTTGGCCTAAATTACGACGACCCCACTTAATAGCTTGCTATTTCTTTAATAAATGAAATTGCTTGACACGATGGTGACCTGTCATGATACACTCTGACCTGTAACCAGTAATCAGTAACAAGTAACATGACATGATAGTGACCTGTGGTGGTGCACTCTTGACATGATAATTCTTAATAGTGGTCCGCCGTGGCGCACTTTTGACATGATAAACCTGACATGATACTCCTTGAAATACTGTTGCGACGGCTAACCTGACATGACAAATTGAATGGCCTGGACACCGTGGACGACTGTGCTTGTACGAATGAACCCGTCTTGTCTTGCATCATGTCTAGGACGGGGACCTCTGAGTACCACGGTCAGGGGTACCCACTGAAATCGACTAAGGTTAACAACTAGAATAATCAAGTAGTCATGAAGAGATTTTCTAGCTACAGGCAATCCCGTTATCTGGGCGCCCCACTTGGGATCTGTAGCCTGCCGACGAGTAGGGCACATTTCCAGCACACTGTCATGTGTTGCACCCCTATTGTACTAATATTCGACCTGGATAACCTGGATGGTCTGCAGGGCTTGTGGCTGTAGAACATCTCACTGCATCTTGTTAGTAACTATGACTGTGATAACCCTAGTTAGTTAAAGTATCAAGCCGTACTTATTGCTTGGCCGTGAATGTTGGATGGAGTTCAATCTGTTTAGTCTTGTCTTGATCTTGTATATGATTGTTACATGTCCTGATTTCTTATTTTATCTTACCGATAAATGGTGGGAGAAACCAAGTTCTGTTCAGACGAAGGGTTACAACCCCGGTCCTTGTTTGGTTTACGGGTTGTAACCTGGTTATCTGAATAGTCCCATGGTTATCTCATCGTATATCACCTTCCCAGTCTAAGTCTTGTCTAGATCCAGTTCCTAATTGTTCCAGGATAATGGTGGCAAGGATTGTCACTCTAATGTATTGTACTCTGTATTGTCACTCTCTCACTGTCACTTAATGGTTGTCACCTCTAGCAATAAATGGGAAGAGACCAAGTTCTGTTTAGGCGAAGGGTTACAATCCCGGTCCTTGTTTGGTTTAAGGGTTGTAACCTGATTTCCGGAACAGTACCTTTGTCCTCTCTTCGTATATTGTCTAGCTCTATTTATTTAGCATATTCTCCAGTTTACTTTATGTCAAATGATGATTCACTTACTGTCTTCCTATGATCGAGATGAGTGCATTGGTACTGCACGAATCTCGATCCTCCCTTACTTATTGCTTTCTTTCCCTGTTGATTGCCTATGATTGCTGGTTTTAAGTTCATAGTTCGGCCTCCTTTGTGGTACTTGCTATTTGGGGTCTGACCCCACTGGTTTTGCATGGCCAGGTTCTGATAGAAGAGCCCGAAGGATCTACCGCACCATCTACTCGACGGTGACCAGCCAGAGCACCAGAGTGCCTCAGTGGGTTTCTTCTTCATCCTTCCACTGATATAAAAATTCTCCTCCTGTAACGTTTAGCCCCGAGCACGTGTTTAGCTCGTGTTTTGGTATTTTACTTGATATTGTAGCCTACGGGCATAAACATGATATGTGTATTCTAGACTATAGCTAGTCCGTATCATGTACGACTAATACTCTAGCTAGTCATCAGTTCTGTGGTACTGGCTTCATGATCAGTCATGTATATATGGTTCGGGACGCCTTACTATTGTATGTATGATGATCGTACTCTTTGCTCTTGTATAATTGCCGGTGATTGAGAAACCTAGGATTGTTAAACCATAGGATTGACTGGTGGCATGTAGAGTAACCCCCATGTTTTGACAGCTTATACGTGATTTCAGAGTATTAACGTACTTTGGGATTACGTAGCTGGCTATGTCTGTCCCCACTCTCCGGTATTCTGGTTATGGGGCGTGACAATCAGCAAGCGTCGTGTTATGCAAAGCCTTAGATTGAGTGTCATTGAACAAGACGTAGTCTTGAAGATTTTGATGAGTCGGTTCAAATAACTTAGAAATGGACGCGCACGGAACGTGCACGGGATTGAGGATTATGCGAGTATAAAATACGAAAATGATCGAGTAGGTGAAATCGAATCGAGGAAAAACATAAGGTGTAGCGAACGGATGACTTGATAGAAGAAATTGATACGAATCGTATATGAAAAGTTAGCACGACAGAAGATAGCGTACGTGAAAAATTTGAATTTTGAAGTTACGCGATGACTCTAAGGATTGGATTGAATGTTGCTCGATGATTTGAGTTAGCAAGGAATGATACGAATTGAGGAAATACGTTGGTCGATGAATTAAGATGGACGGATGAACGACATGTGAAATTGGTTTAAGGAAATTGATGTTGTGAATGATTCGAAGGATAATAATCAAACTAGAATTTGAATGTCGAGGAGATTGTCCAGTCGGACGATAGCATCGTTCGTACGACTCAAAATTTGGTTGCAAAAGAAGATCGTCAGGTTACGCATATCGTCGATGGTATTGAGGCGTATCAAAGATCGCTATGCGATAACTCGAGGGTACTCTGACTCGGCGAATGACGATCGTGCAAGTGTTATTGTTCAGTTGGATGCTATACTTAGGATTTTGATTGAGATGAATGTTGGATGAAAATGATCGTGTTTTGATGGTTACGTTGATAGCCACAACGTCGACGATCTTGTCTTGTGCGAGCGCAACTCTAGCCTCGCACATGCGTTGCGTCGGATTTGGGGCGATCGTTCCGCGTGAGCGCTGACATGGTGATTCATGTCGCAGGAATGATCGAACTTGGAAAATCAGGATGCGGCAACTTGGATTGTTTCGACTTGTCGGTTGATGCGAAGGAAAATTGAGGATGTTAGGACTTGCGATTGATAAATGAAATAAACTTGAGGATTGAGTAGGTCCAATCCGCGCATCGAGAATGACTCAGTCTAGACGCAAAACAAGAGTTACGTCCCGATAAGGATAATTATCCCGCGGGCGTGCATGGTGATTCATGCCCATCGTGGATAATCTGACTCGCGTGAGATCGGGGCGCAACGTATTGTTAAGTCAGACGACCTTGTGATCGATTGCGTGAATTGGAATAGATGACTTAGGGAATAGGGAATATAAAATTTTGGTTAGCGATGAATTGTGTCGTAGCGTGTTTGATTTGAAAGGATTGACAGACAGATTTTGTCGAACGTGTTCGGAGAGATAGATTATGCAAGTTGGTTTGTTGAATGAGCGATATTGATACGTCGTAAAATTTGGTTGAACGTAAGTTGAAGTATGATGGCTTTGCTGAATGACTCGGACCCCGTACAACGAATGTTGGGACGTATGTAGGAAATCTATGCTCGATGTTTAAAAATTGGAGTGATGCGAGCTTGGGTAGAAAACCCCGTACTATCAACTTGCTTTGACCTTAGGATGGGGTCAGTGTTGATATTGTTGTTTGGGAACTATGATTCCAATACTGACGGATTGACTACAGCCTAAAAGACATAGCCTAGCGGTTAGGCAGACGTTTCGGTACGGAGTGATAGGAATTGTGGATGCACCACTCACGAGGCTCGGTTGACATGCACGTATATCAGGAACGTCCGAATATGTGTACGATCCGACTCGAGTGGTAATGACGGATTCGCTATCACGAGGCTTGGCTGAAATGTATGTATTTTGGGGACGCCTAGAATATGTACACGATCCAACTAAGTGATATGTTGAATCAATTGAGACTTGAGGAACGGGGAATTGTCGAGGATTTTGAGATCGTGAGTTTTGAAGAAAGGATTGTGGATAGCACGAGCATGGCTCGGATTGAGGGAACGCATATAAAAAATGTGTGCGAGAAACGTAGGACGTTGAGTCGAGTGATAAGTCGATAAGTGTACTCAGTTAGTTTCAAGGACGAAACTTTTTCTGATTGGTGTATGATGTAGTGCCCCATCCCGCTCAGTCAATCGGAGGAATATGAACGCCGACGGCGTTCGGACTTAGCCTTGCAACGGCTACTCGGAGACATTGCTCGGTCGAGACGACCGCTCGCTCAGGTGGGGTAGTTTTGGTAAACTTTCCTCATCTTTGCCTTCACATAATAAATCGTATGTTTTCAACTTGCATAAGTAGGCTTGATAATAAAAGAGACGAATTCACATAGCTAAAGGGAATAATCCCGACGGGTCGAATTGAGTTAGAATATGGAAAGGTCCAACGGTCGGCTTAGAGTGGGTGCATGGCGTGCTTTGAAAATGACACTCGATCCTTCGTCCCGTGGCTTGGGAGAAGGAAAGTTAGTATTCGCCGCAAAGCTAAGAGTTAGCCAAATTCATAGACGTCGCCCGCACAAATGCTTCATAAAGCATGTACGATCTCATCGCCCAAGGCGTAGCGTAGCCTCTGCTCGCCCGATGGGTTAAATTATATGCACGGACTCAGTGTTTAAGGCATGAACCATGGTTGATTCATTGAGTTTGGAATAGGGCAAGAAAGAAGTATGCTCGTGGCTACAGGTCGGCGAGGCCTCGCGGCTATAGGTCGGCGAGGCAGTTTCAGAAGAAAGAAGTATTGAACTTGGCCCCGAAAGAAATGGTGACACTAGAGGTAGCATGACTGTGTGAGACGTCAGTTTGAGTCGAGTCTTGCATGGTCATGGACAACTTGTCGACAAGGTGGGTCGTTTTCCTGTACGGCAATCCGGGTGGCCACGGGACCGTTGCGGCCGCGATTGGAAACGAGTAATTAGCTGTGCTGGGCACGGGTTAGACGGCGACTTGCAGCGGGGCTAGCTACCTTGCCCTGAAAGGGACGCCCGTCTAACAAAAGCTAGAGGAGCCACGATGGCTCTGGGAGTCAGTGACCAAATCATATAGATGAGTCGGCATGGCGGCAATCCGCGTGTGTGCCTTTGGATTGAGTTGAGTTGTTGAATGTGTGTGCAGTTAGAATACAAATGTTTGGGCTTAAGAATGGCTACAATATAGACGACGTGCTTCGGCACGAGATGTGGCATCGAGTCTTGAGTTGTGGGCATATAAGTTGCATAAGTTGGTTGAGTGACACTAACATTCACAAGTCTTGATTGGGTCAGTTGGTGATCAAAGTAGCAAGGGCCGCGAGACGGCGATATGGTTTAGTCACCCTGAGTTGCGAGGCACAACATGACGGATTCCTAGCACGATCACATGGAAATGGAGCCTCATCGCGTAGTTGCATCTCTGATTAAGTATCGTAAGGCAAACATGACTTGATAGGGTAACGTCGATGTTGCAAGCACGGGATGGTCTAGCGATACAGAATAGGCCAAGGCGTCGGTCCTAAAACTGATCCTAAGGCAAGAGTAGAAAGACAATTGATAAGAAGGGACTATGTTGAACAAAGTAAATCAAACGTGTCAATTTTGTAGGGGTGGGCGAGGAGCTCATTCCACCAGTACAGTTGAGTACTGACACCCACATAGTTTACATGTGCAGGCACAGGTAGAAGCTCGTGGCGCGGAGCTCGCTTGGACGCGTCGAGGCACGGAGTTCCTTGGCGATTCGAAGTGCACGGCCGCATGGAGTAAAGACTTGTACAGGACATAATGTATGGACGTCGCCTTCCAAAGCATCCGCTGGCTCAAGACTTGTATTTGAGAGATGAGAGAGAGCTGAGTGACTTGTAATGTGAGATGAGTGAGCTTGAAAGACTTGTAATCTTGGCCTTGCGTCCCAATGTAACCGTTGTTTCAATATCAATAAAAAGCTTCTTTGAATAACTTACGTCTGTTCTAAATTTTTGCTGCTATGATTCAATGTCTCTGCATTGGACTTCTGTGCGACGACCCCGTCGCAGCCGCTGAAATCGACCGTTATGGAACCCGCCTTGCACGAGCGCAATCTAGGCTCGTGCGACATCACGCCTTAGCGAGGACGATCGCTCCTACGGGAGCGGGACGTGACACAGCTTGACAATTACTAAATAAAATACAAGAAAACATAATCGTAACTTGTCTCTGTTAATTGACTGGATCGGGAATGTCGGTACCGAGGAAGTCAAGTTCGTCTCCGGGATCCTACAGTTGAGAACCTTGACTTAGAACCATAATGAAACCATTCTAGATGTGCTAGTTACAATCTCTAGAAGAAGACCCTAGTCAGGTTTTAAGTTATTAATTAATCTACCGAAAAATTGTCTAACGTCGCAAACTAAGTTCGTTTATCATTTTAATTGAATAAGTCGGTTACTGATTAATTGGAAAAAATAGCAATTATCGGTTAATTTGGCAAAACTTTGCATTTTATATATATATATATATATATATATATATATATATATATATATATATATATATATATATATATAAAACTAGGCTTTTTCTTTTAAATGAGAAAACATGTGAATTGCTAAATTACTAGATTATTTATTATGAGAAAACTTATTAATTTTCTTTATAAAATATACATCCATTTTATATTCTACGCGTTTAACGGCAAAAACAATATTCCAGAAAATTTAGAAAAAGCTACGCTACACAATACAGGGTCACAGAAAAATAAAAAAAAACTGGGCTTATGCCCTTTACAAATTATTTACATAAATTAATTAATTCATAAGGTGAGCTCTGAGTGCCGCGAACGGTCCAAATAGTAGGCCGAGGCCCTGCACCATAAATACTAAAAGCAGTACCAGTTCTAAAATAAATTATAATTAAATTAAAAATTAAAGAGTCTCAGACTTGGTCGTGCAATCTCTGTTCCTGGCTAACGCCTCAACGTACAGGTGACCCTGTATCGTTTGCGTTTCGCCGAGGCTCATTCGACCGATATGGTCGTCGCCTAACTGGTGATACGAAATCCATAAAATCCAAAAACCAACAAAATCTAATCTATAAATCATTTTACAAAGACCGTTTTTTTTAAAAAAATAGGTTTTATTCAAATTTGTAATTTTATAAGGAAATCCCGTTTAAAAACATTTCCTGAAAATTTGGGTAGCATCTCCTCTGTAATTGGGACAACCCAATCCTGGGAGGATGCCAACCACAACACAATTAATTATCCCAAACCAGAGATCACCAACCCAAAATGAATATCCAACCCAAAAATGAACACAACACAATATATCTAAACATAGCAAAATGTAGCCTCCCTTCCCGAAATTTTTTGAAATATTATTTTGATTTATTTGATTTAAATGGTAATTTTTAGATTTTATAAATAATAATTTAGTGAATTATTACGGTAGGTGATTTTAGCAATGGTTGAGATTTGGAGTACAAGGTGACTAGGAATCATGGCACGGATAGTGCAGTGGCGTGCCTTGACCAGTGTATTAGCCATGCCAAGGAAGGTCGAGCCATAGTGATGCCCAAACTAGAAAAACCAGGCCAAGTTGCGACGTAACCCATACCGAGGATTTTATTTATTATTTAATTATATTATCGAAGTTTAGGGAACCCGGTTGTACCGAACCTATCCAGATTGGGCCCAAGTCAAATCCAAGCCCATGTAGGCATGTAATGGGACCAAATACAGCCTTGTAGACATGGTTGGTAAATGCGAATATTTCGTATATTTTTAGGAATTGGCAATTAATTTCTAAATATTTTTTATGGATAGAATATAGGTATTATTAATATTAAATAGCATATGGAATATTGTACGAATTCTGGAGCCAAATAAATGGGGTGGTTGATAAGTGCATCGCAATATATTATTGGTTTAATTTCAGTGTTAATAGGGTTATTATCATTATTATATTACTGAGGTTATTATTAAATATTATTATTTGGTTATGTCTGTGTATATATATATATATATATATATATATATATATATATATATATATATATATATATATATATATATATATATATATATATATATATATATGCGTATATAGATATTATTTTATTATATGTTTGTGAATATATATATATGTATATATATAGGATTTTATATATGTGTATATATATATAAATATATATAGGGTATATGTGTATGTATATACATATATATACGTGTGTGGGTATAAGGTATATATATATATATTTTTTATTGGGTATAAGGTATATATATGCGTATATATAAATATATATCGTAGATGTATATGTATATGTATATGTGTATATATATATATATATTATATATATATATATATATATATATATATATATATATATATATATATATATATATATATATACTTTAGTTATTGCAAATAGAAAAAGAAATGGAAAAAGGAAAAAACAAAAGAAATGAAAATAGCAGGAGCCCAACCCAGCAACCCAAAGTGGGCCTGTGCACAAGTGCACAGGCAATACCAGTAGAGTGCTTCCCCGTAGCAGCAAGGTCAGGCCTTGTCTTGGCCTAGGCAGGCTGCTTTGACCTTGCACAGCAGCAGTAGGTTGCCTGCACACAAGTGAACTTCCTATTGCCCACTTGGTCTATGGTTGCTTGCACAGGCCTAACCCAAAGCCTATCCCAGGCTTAGCCTAACCCCAAACGCAGCTAAGGCCCAGCCCAGGACCCACATTAGGAGAACTCAGCAAACAACTCGAGCCTAATAGTCCCCCACAGGTCGTGAGAAAACTGTTCGGTTCAGCCGCGTATAGATACATATACGGAGATCGAGCGAAGTCATCACCAAACCCTAAAAGAACTCGACACGCCGCACCTCCCAGTCTCATGGGCGGCCACCCACCGCAGGAGCCACCGCTGTACGCGGCCACGGCCGGCAGACTCGCGCGCGTGCGCGGGGACAGCCGGAGCAAACACAGCAGTAATAGCAACGGAGGTGCCACTTTGTCACGGGAGTTCTTCGCGCACGGTGGATCGATTCCCGAACCGATTTCTCTGGTACAATTCTAACCCATACGACTTCAAACTCCTTCTATTAGTTTGAATTTAGAAGCCCTAGGTTGCTCGATAAATCGACACAAACTTTGTCGAAAACCTGCTCATGAATAGTTAGAAAACCGTCCCAATCACGTGTTTTGGAAGACGGATTGCGGGCAGGATATCGATACTCTTGAAAATCCCTTGAATAGGTTTAAAGACAACCTATACAAAATTAGAACACTTTTTGTAGAACTATTTTTCGTTTATTATACAGGAAGATAATTGATTCTAAAAATCAAGAAAAAAAATAGGAAAAACAGTTTTCGAAAACTAGAAAAACGTTCGATACGACGTACGTCCCGCCAAACCGGGCGACGTGGTCGCAAACCGAAAGCATCGAAAGGTGCGTAACGACTTCGTGGTCGTGTGGGCTTTGACGGAATTCAAATTGGTCGCATGTGCGCGACGAATTGATGCGTATCCGTCGAAATTTACCGTATCGGCCACTTTACAAATTCTCAATTACTTTGTGCACGCTCCTCAGATCGAGACGAAACTTATGCCAGCAGGACCGTATCATTTTTCTGGTCCTGTATGCCAAGTTTGGTCTGATTCTGAGACAGTTGATAAAATTGTCGTTTTGTGGGCCCCACGGTCCGACTCAACGGGTGATTTTGTGCACGGTCCACCGGAATCCAACTTTGGACGTACGGTTGGATTCGTATCGAAAAACTAGATCCGTAGACATGTAGTTTGACGACTTTAGAGACCATTGACTCTGGCACGCTTTTTGGTACAAAACGGGTCCAACGACGGACATCGTTTTTGCCCGAAATTACCGTTTTGCTCCTGTGTCCAGAATTGGACGTAAGGACAGGCAATCCTAGCTAATTTGACTATTCTGAGAATATTGATAATGTTTATTTCTGCTTTCGGAGACAGTTGTGATAACTTGGACTGTATGGCTTACCAGTCGACTATACATTGTTGGTTCTCCGTGCAACCCCCAGGCAAGTATACCTTGCCTCCCTCTACAGTTTATTTACATGCATATTTATATTATTATATAGTTTTACTAGTTGATTATTTATATGTGATTTGTATATCATGCCTGCTAGTTTATATATTGCCTTGTTTATAATTAGCTTTGTAGTTCATATTGGATTGGTTTTCTCGTGTATCGTGATTGGGTCGTGTCGTGTCATCTCTTGTACTTGGACTGAGTCGCATCGTGTCATAGGATGAATAAGTCATATCGGAACTGCTGTACCTTGAAATTCTTGAAGCTAACCTGCGAGTCCACATTAGGGGCGAGGGTTAGTAGTTAAGCTAACTTGCGAGCCCACACCAGGGCGAGAGTTAGTAAGCTAATCTGCGAGTCTACATTAGGGACGAGGGTTAGTAGTATATGGTTCACACCTGCGAGTCCACACTAGGGACGAGGGTGATGCTAGCTTGCGAGTCCACACTAGGGACGAGGGCTAGTAGTTGTTCAAACCTGCGAGTCTACACTAGGGGCGAGGGTTTGAGTATTCGATTGGTTATCCGTTGACATCGTGATATCGTGTTCTCTTGTTCTTTTCCAGCAGTTCGATTATGCGTAGTGGTTCTTCCAGTCGTGTATAGTCGTATTTCGTATTGATTGGTCTTTTTCGTTTATTTTCCTGTATTTTCTTTATTGCATGATAAACTGCTAGATAGGCATGTTTTTATATATCTTGCTATGTCCCCTGAGGACCTGATGATCTCTTCAGGTTTAGTAAGTGCATGGAGTTAGCTATCAATACTGGATAGCGGATGGGATGATACGCTTGCGGGGATTCAGGTATTGTATTGTATTTATTATCAGCTCGTGCTTTCATACCTTATCATGAGATATCATGTTTTCTGATTCAGTTTTAGACTCTTGTTACTTTCTTAGAGTCTTATCGGATATATATGCTAGTGGGCTGCAGACCACGACCCATACTTGTTCATTCTTGTTTTCGTACATTATTGTGGATTGAGATATAGATTTACCTTTGCCATGATTTGGCAGTATACCATAGCTGTGACAGCGTTTACGTATTCGAGTCGGGCTGGAGTCCGCTTGATGAGTAGCTGGCTTACTCACGCTCTCGCGTCCGAAAGCGGGTGCGGGTCGTGACAAGTTTTTGTGGTGCCCATGCAGGTCAGAGCATATCGTATCGTTACGTAACTGTACTGATACGAGCCTGCGCAACTGACTAAACCCTTAGAAATCTCAATCCACTCTGCCTCGAAATTCTCTTAGAAATTTTTCTACCGTTTTTGAAACTTCGTATTCGTTCTCGATTATTCTCCCTTTGCCTTCTTGTACCATCGATTTCGTCCCTTCCTATCTGGGGTGACGAATGATCGTGCTGTCTAGAATTCATTAGAATTATAAAATTATAGTATAATTTGCATGATTATTGAGTTTTGGTTGTTTATAGATATAAGGGTATAGTGCCATATGCCTAGATATCTGCCGGTAGAATTGTTAGCAATTGGTTAGAAATTATAAGATTTTAGTGACCTGTGTTCCAGAGAGTAGTAGGATCTAGGTGGGTAGAAGTCCTCGAGATTTCGTAAATATCAAATGACAAGAGAAGGCCATAAAATATTTTGTGAGAATTAAATTTGAGTAGATTAAGGTGATAGTAGACTTCGAATCTTAAGGAATAGTTATGAATTAGAATTTCGAGGACGAAATTATTTTTAAGGTGGGTAGATTGTAGCCTCCCTTCCCGAATTTTTTTGAAATATATTTTGATTTAAATGGTATTTTTAGATTTTATATAATTATTTTAGTTAATTATTACGATAGGTGATTTTAGCCATGGTTGAGATTTGGAGTACCAAGGTGGCTAGGAATCATGGCACGGATAGTACAGTGGCGTGCCTTGACCAGTGTATTAGCATGCCAAGGAAGCCGAGCCATAGTGATGCCCACACTAGGAAAAACCAGGCCAAGTTGCGACGTAACCCGTACCGAGAATTTTATTTATTATTAATTATATTATCGAGTTTAGGGAACCCGGTTGTACCGAACCTATCAGATTGGCCAAGTCAAATCCAAGCCCATGTAGGCATGTAATGGACCAAATACAGCCTGTAGACATGGTTGGTAAATGCGAATATTTCGTATATTTTTAGGAATTGGCAATTAATTTCTAAATATTTGTTATGGATAGATATAGGTATTATTAATATTAAATAGCGTATGGAATATGTACGAATTCTGGAGCCAAATAATGGGTGGTTGACAGTGCACCGCAATATATTATTGGTTTAATTTCAGTGTTAATAGGGTTATTATCATTATTATATTATTGAGGTTATTATTAAATATTATTATTTTGTTATGTGTGTATGTATAATATATATATATAATATATATATATATATATATATATATATATAGATATATATATATATAGATATTATATATATATGTGCGTATATAGATATTATTTATTATATGTTTGTGATATATATAATATGTATATATAGGATTTTATATATGTGTATATATATAAATATATATAGGGTATATATGTATGTATATACATATATACGTGTGTGGGTATAAGGTATATATATGTGTGTATATATATATATATATATCTATATATATATAATCTATATATATATATATATATATATATATATATATATATCTATATATATTAATATATATATTATATCTATTATATATATATATATATATATCTATATATATATATATATATTATAATATTATATCTATATATATATATATATTATATCTATCTATATATTTATTTTATATATGTATGTATATACATATATACGTGGTGGGTATAGGTACTATATGTGTGTAATAATATATAATATATATATATATATTATATATATATCTCTATATATATATATATATATATATATATATATTATAAATATATAAATATATATAATTATATATATATATATATATATCTATATATATATATATCTATCATTAGATCTATCTCCTCTACATATATATCTAATATTATTATCTATATCTCTATATATATATTTAATATATATATATAGATATAATTATATCTATATATATATATATATATATATCTACATATATATACCTTATACCCACACACTATATATATGTATATACATATAATAAAATATATATATATATATATATATATATCTATATATATATATATATATATATATATATATATATATATACTTTAGTTATTGCAAATAGAAAAGAAATGGAAAAAGGAAAAACAAAAGAAATGAAAACAGCAGGAGCCCAACCCCAACCCAAGTGGGCCTGTGCACAAGTGCCAGCAATACCAGTAGGGTGCTTCCCCGTAGCAGCAAGCCAGGCCTTGGCTTGGCCTAGGCAGGCTTCTTTGACCTTGCACAGCAGCATTAGGCTGCCTGCACACAAGTGAACTTCCTATTGCCCACTTGGTCTGTGGTTGCTTGCACAGGCCTAACCCAAAGCCTATCCCAGGCTTAGCCTAACCCCAAACGCTGCTAGGCCCAGCCCAAGACCCACATTAGGAGAACTCAGCAAACAACCCGAGCCTAATAGTCCCCCACAGGTCGTGAGGAAACTGTTCGGTTCAGCCGCGTATAGATACATATACGGAGATCGAGCGAAGTCATCACCAAACCCTAAAAGAACTCGACACGCCGCGCCTCCCAGTCTCGTGGGCGGCCACCCACCGCAGGAGCCACCGCCGCGCACGGCCACGGCCGGCAGACACGCGCGCGCGCGGGGACAGCCGGAGCAAACACAACAGTAATAGCAGCGGAGGTGCCACTTTGTCGCGGGAGTTCTTCGCGCACGGTGGATCGATTCTCGAACCGATTTCTCTGGTACAATCCTAACCCATACGACTTCAAACTCCTTCTATTAGTTTGAATTTAGAAGCCCTAGGTTGCTCGATAAATCGACACAAACTTTGTCGAAAACCTGTTCATGAATAGTTAGAAAGCCGTCCCAATCACGTGTTTTGGAAGACGGATTGCGGGCAGGATATCGATACTCTTGGAAATCCACTTGAATAGGTTTAAAGACAACCTATACAAAATTAGAACACTTTTTGTAGAACTATTTTTCGTTTATTATACAGGAAGATAATTGATTCTAAAAATCAAGAAAAAATAGGAAAAACAGTTTTCGAAAACTAGAAAAACCTTCGATACGACGTGCGTCCCGCCAAACTGGGCGATGTGGTCGCAAACTGAAAGCATCGAAAGGTGCGTAACGGCTTCGTGGTTGTGTGGACTTTGACGGAATTCAAATTGGTCGAGTGTGCGCGACGAATTTGATGCGTATCCGTCAAAATTTACCGTATCAGCCACTTTGCAAATTCTCAATTACTTTGTGCATGCTCGTCAGATCAAGACGAAACTTGTGCCAGCAGGGCCGTATCATTTTTCTGGTCCTGTATGCCAAGTTTGGTCTGATTCTGAGACAGTTGATAAAATTACCGTTTCGTGGGCCCCACGGTCCGACTCAACGGGTGATTTTGTGCACGGTCCACCGGAATCCTACTTTGGACGTACGGTTGGGTTCGTATCAGAAAACTGGATCCGTAGACATATAGTTTGACGACTTTAGAGACCATTGACTCTGGCACGCTTTTCGGTACAAAACGGGTCCAACGGTGGACATCATTTTTGCCCAAAAATTATCGTTTTGCCCCTGTGTCCAGAATTGGACTTAAGGACAGACAATCCTAGCTAATTTGACTATTCTGAGAATATTGGTAATATTTATTTCAGCTTTCGGAGACAGTTGTGATAACTTGGACTGTATGGCTTACCAGTCGACTATACATTGTTGGTTCTCCGTGCAACCCCCAGGCAAGTATACCTTGCCTCCCTCTACAGTTTATTTATATGCATATTTATATTATTATACAGTTCTACTAGTTGATTATTTGTATGTGATTTGTATATCATGTCTGCTAGTTTATATATAGCCTTGTTTATAATTAGCTTTGTAGTTCATATTGGATTGGTTTTCTCGTGTATCGGGATTGGGTCGTGTCGTGTCATCTCTTATACTTGGACTGAGTCGCATCGTGTCATAGGATGAATAAGTCATATCGGAACTGCTGTACCTTGAAATTTTTGAAGCTAATCTGCGAGTCCACATTAGGGGCGAGGGTTAGTAGTTAAGCTAACTTGCGAGCCCACACCAGGGGCGAGAGTTAGTAAGCTAATCTGCGAGTCCACATTAGGGACGAGGGTTAGTAGTATATGGTTCACACCTGCGAGTCCACACTAGGGACGAGGGTGATGCTAGCTTGCGAGTCCACACTAGGGACGAGGGCTAGTAGTTGTTCAAACCTGCGAGTCCACACTAGGGGCGAGGGTTTGAGTATTTGATTAGTTATCCGTTGACATCGTGATATCGTGTTCTCTTGTTCTTCTCCAGCAGTTCGATTATGCGTAGTGGTTCTTCCAGTCGTGTATAGTCGTATTTCGTGTTGATTGGTCTTTTTTCATTTATTTTCCTGTATTTTTTTTATTGCATGATAAACTGCTAGATAGGCATGTTTTTATATATCTTGCTATGTCCCCTGAGGACCTGATGATCTCTTCAGGTTTAGTAAGTGCATGGAGTTAGTGTCACCCCCAGTTTTCAGAAACATGGGTATTTTTGTCATTTTTGTATTTTTAAATATTTTTGAAATTTATTTTATTAATTATGATATTGTTTTGGGGTTATTTGAGTCGGGTTCGAATTTTAGCTCATTCCGACTTGTATCGGGGACCCGGGGTAGCTTAGACTCTGATCGGGACCCAACTGGAACTGACCAACATGTCATGACCAAACCCAGATATTTATATTTGACTAATCCCATTTTGATTTTAGTGGGATTAGGGATTAGAATTAGATTTAGAACTTGAAATTAGGAGTTTTCAAGTTACCATTTTGACCCCAACTCAAACCACTCATTTCTTGACTTGGAGGACATTTTGGTAAATTGCCAAGTGCCTCCAACCCTGTAACACCCAGTTTTCTAGATGAGGGTAATTTTAAAATTTTATAATTATAATTATTGATTATTGATATTTATTTCACATTATGATTTTTTGGTAATTTTTAATTATTTTTAAACTATTTAAAAACTGCTTTGAGTCATGACTTGTGATTTTGATGTGCTGTCAGTGAAACCCTAGTGACTGCATGAACTAGAGCCTAACCATGTCATTAGGATGTTTTAATTATCATTTTTAGCCTAGGGATATTTTGGTCATTTGGCCTCTTTGAATTATTTTATGATTTATTGCACAGGTGATTATTGATTTTGACTTTGACTAGCTGCGACTTAAGAGACTGTCCTAGATTTGACTTTGACTTGGTGACCTAGTTAACATGGTATGGACCCTAGTTTAACTTAAGTCAACTCAAGTTAGGACACTTAGGATCAAGTTTGGAGTAGGAGGATTGGTGAATTGGTCCATAGGCTTGAGACCTAGAAATTGGTTCCATGACTAGTGCAACTTGGCCCATAGCCATTAGACTAAGCCCTAACCCTAATTTTTCCACTTTTTAACCAGCCACTAGGGCTCCCCTTTCCCTATAAATAATCTTCTCCTTGTTCTTGCCTCTTTTATTAAATTTTTACAAGTTTGAAGAAAGAGGTAAAGAGCCTTCTTCCCCAATCCATAACTTCCTCATTTCAATTCCTTTTTAACTCTAGTTTCTTGCATTAGAGCCTAATTTCCTCCTATTTTCTGATTGTGAAATTTAATCCCAGCCTTGGGACAATTTGAGAGCTTTTGGATAGCAAGGAGGAATCCCCCATTTGAAGCTTTTCCAAGCTTTTTGCACCTATAGGTAAAACTCCTCAAATTGATCTAATATTTGATTTTCTTTGTATTTAGGGCTAGATCTAGGAGTCCCCTAGGTGTCCCTGAAATTTGGGCAAATTTCGTGTCCGTTTGGTGTCCGTATCGGACACGTGTCATATAGTATGTTAGGTGTTCGACGAAATGCCTCAATAGATTGAATGTTATTGTATTTCAAATCAAATTATATATTTGGATAGCTCTTGATGTGTACATTAATATTGTTGAGGACTGAGTTGGGTTTTGTGCACATTTCGTGTCCAAAATGGACACGTAAGTCGTGCACGACACAGCGCACAGGCCCGTGCGGCTGCCCTGCTGCTCGACCCTGATTGCGGACACGACACGCGATGGTTTGACACCAAATTTTGTGGACACGTTCCCCTAGTGTCTGACACGACACCTACAAAATTTTGTGGGTTCTCGTTTAGTGTGCACGAAGAAATTGGACTTGCACTGATTTTGTACAGTGCTGTGCACGCGTTCTTCGTGACACTGATACGCACGCTAAACTCGAACACGACACACTTTGGACACAATACAGACACGTTAACATGTAGCTCTACTCCTAAACTAACTCTAGACATGAGCACGAGGCTCTAGGGTGCACATACGAGCCCCTAGATCGGTCGACACGTGTGCACGAGGATTAGTAAAAATGATTACTGATACATTATTTTTCTGTGTTCTGTTCGTTTGGACACTTCGCGTCCACTCTAGTGGATACGAATCATACCTCCTAGACACGTTAACACATGAGGAAGACCCCTATATGCCTGTTGCTAATTTCGATGGTAAATTGGGTTTCGAATGTTTGGGAATTCCTGTGACAGTGTTCTTCACTGACAGTTGAGTTCTTTTGAACTATCAGTTGATTTTACACCCTTTCTCCCTGTTATTGAATGTTAATTTAGTTTAGAAGTTAGGTTATACATGTTTGTATAGCTGATGTTAATTTCAGTAGTTTAAATCGATTTTTCGAATGTGAAAAGTTCATGTATCAATTGAAGTTTCAGTTGAGATTTAAACTGGGATGTTGATTCACTGTTTTAGATGTTAAATAGGTCACATGTAAAATGAGATTGATTTCTGAAATGAATCCTGAGTGATTCAATATATGAAACCTGTGATAGATTGGTTCAGTTTGGTTAGATGTTAAATTGCATTTGTTTTCTAAAAACTGAGAATTTAAAACATGAGATTCTTCCTATATGAACTGCCAGTTTTTTCTCAGTTGGTTTGGTGTATCACTGTCAATAGCCATGTCCAATTTAGTTCACTGATATGAAGAGAAACCTGAGAATTCCTGTCACCCCACTCTTGACACTGAGAACATGTGCTTCCCCTCTACACACAGGAACTGTCAAGACACATATCACACTGTTTCAATATCACAGTACCCTAAACACAGATCACCCTCACTGATTTTCCCAGGTTACACCTATTTCTCATTGACACTTTTTCCTCACAAATCACTCTCACACACTCAGTCACATGTACCAACACCCACTCTTGTTTTCAGGATACACACATATACACTGGTTTTTTTCCCTGTCATTGACACCATGCCTTGCATACCCCCTGATTTCAGTCCTCTGTCACACAACTGAAATGGGGGATGAACCTGAGATAGTTCAGGATTTTAAAAACTGAGTTAGTGATTCTTGAATGTTTGTTTTAAACTGAGCTGTTATTGAGCATTGAACTGACTTCATTTCCAGTTTTGACATTCCACATTTGGTTTTAAGTATGACAGAAACTGATTCCTGAGATTTAGTTCGGGTTCTGATTCCTGAAGATTGGGGTTAGAGTAGAAAGCTGAGAATTTATCTCCTTTTGAGGAACTGAGAAAGTTCTCAGGTTTCAACCTGAGAACTGTGTTCAATTGGGGATTAATGTCTAACAGTAATTTAAATGGTTTAAATTTGGATTTGTAATTGTTATAAATGCATTGCTTGATATGTAGATGACTGGGTTTGGGGTTAAACCTGAGAATGGTTAGAAATGGAATCTGAGATTGAGAAGCTCACTAATTTTGGTTTTTGATTTGGAAAACATAGTGATTTATATAGGGGGCATGTCCAGTTATTTTTCCTTACCTAGTAGCTGATAAGTAGAGCCTTGCATAGGCTACCAATGTGATTGCTTGGGTGTCCAGGAACTTAATGATAGAGAGGGGACATGTTAAAGAAAGAAGTGTAGTAGAGAGTGTTCAGGAATTAGAGGTACTAATGTGATTGCCTGGGTGCAAGAGGTTAGAGTGACAGAGCCTTGCATAGGCTACTGCAGGGACAAGCTTGGCTTAGGCCATGATGGCCAATGGTCGAAGAGGAAGGGGTAAGGAGATGTATTAGTATCAAGTTTAAGGTCAGATGTTGAGTTAGTGTTAGATATGTGAGTGATATAGATGCATTGTGAGTGTATCCATCTTGTGAGGATGAGACTGAGAATTATATAGGAATATAGGTTTGGTTGACATTTAAGTTGTTCACTGAATTGATATGTTAACCTTAAACCTTAAACCTTAAACCTGGAATCTGAGATTGGAACTGTCACACACAGGTATTCATAAAACACACACACTCTCACTTTGTTTTAAAATCCTTGAATGTATATATTGCATGTATATATATCTATATATCTATATATATATAGCTAATGTATATATATAAATATGTATGTAGGCATGAATGCCAACATGATATGTATGCAAGTAGGTAAATAAATATGTGTTGTATCTATAGGTTTGTACATTGTAAATGGTATATAGACCTAGTGAATAGTTTACCCTATAGGATTGATTGTTTAGGTTTTAGTTGACTAGAGTTTACCTAGATCGACTAACTTAGACTAGTTTGACCAGTTGACCAAGATAGCCTTGTTGTGGACTTAGTTGACTAGATGTTGACTTGAGTTGACCCAGAGTTGACCTAGTTTGACCTAGACAGTCGACCAGGTTTGACTTAGAGTTGACTTTGACCTAGATTGACCCAGAAATCATGTAGATTGCATCGTAGATTTCATTTACCTTATTTTAAACATGTTATAACCTGTACTGCTCTATTTAGGACATTGTGACTCTGGTACAGGCATCTGATATTACACTACTCTTCTCAGAGTAGCAGGCGAGTACATTCTCTGATAGTTCTTTCATTTACTTGTCAATTACTATACTTCCGTTCTAGTTAGTTTTATGTGATTCTTATAACACGTATGGATATTTCTGGATTCATGTATGCGACACACATACCATCTGTCTGGCCTCTATTTCTGGAACTACTATTGGCATCACCTACTGGAATCACTACTGGAATCACCTACTGGAATCACTTTGGAATCTTTTGCTGGTATCATTATGTTTGGCTGGACTCATCTCGATTCTCGTATCGTTTTTTGGATTCACTTGTACTTGTGGGCGGGGAAATATTGGAGTAGACATGTGAACATTCCCAAATACTGGAACCACTCCCTTGGAATTATACTGGAACGATAGCCATCCCACACTTGGCCGAGTGTGCGGTGTGTCGTACTACCTACAGCCGTTCACATGTCGATCCCGATATTTTAAAACACACTGTTAGAGTATAGGCTGGACTCACCCCGGAACCTTTAATCACTAACTGGACTCACCTTATACCGGACTCATCTTGTACTGGAATCACCTGGTATCAGATTCATGTTGTCTGGATTTACTTGGGTTTTGCACTTGTTTACATTTACTTTCTGGACTTATTATGTTACTTTAGTTCAGCTAGATTTATTTTACAGTCTTCATTGCCATCATTCTTCTCTTGTTTTAGTTCTTACTTTCCTTGTATCTTATCTGTTCTCCATACCATCACCTATATAAACTGCCATATTCATTGATAAAACTGTCTATAACTGCTTTATAGTTCTCTGTCATTTAATTGGGATTTCTTGATGAGTTGTACTTGTTCCTGTCCTGACTGGACCTGTTGAAAATATTACAGATGATTGCCCTGAGGACATTTGCCCTACTTGTCCTGGAGCAGGAGATGGCTTAGCCACCTATGGCCCGACACTCAGGAGTGATCGGGAGTTTAGCTAGTCTGTTTTGTTTTAGTTTTCCTGTTTAGAACTGGAGTTGTATATAGAGATTTGAGACTTGAGATGTATTTAAGATTGTTTGAGTTTGTTGTTATTTTATTAGTAGTTTTGTTGTCTTCAATTCTTAGTTTATTTCTGTGTTATCTTATCGTGCTTAGACTGTGATTGAGTTACACCATATCTTATACTTGTCCTCCGTTCGGAGTTGATCATGATGAGTACATTATATACTGCATGAGTTGATGGTTAGTTAGAGACTTAGAACAGCGTTCTACCGCCGACACTGCGGCGTAGGCTGGGCGTTGTTACGTGCTCGTACCCTCACAGTGGGTGCGGGTCGTGACAAACCCTCTATAATGTGGCCGGCCATGTGTGGAGCACCCCCTCTCCTTTGCTTCACTCCAAAGCAACCTCTCTCTCTCTCTATTTCATTTCCCCTTTTTGAAGTTTCTTCTCCTTCAAGAAGTTCAATTAGGTATGCTTTTAAAACCTTCATTAATTCTCTTTTGCATTTATTTCCTTCACCATAATTGAGGAGGAGACCACCCTCTACATTTTGCCCATAGAATTTGTAGGTTTCCCTAGAAATCTAGTTTAAGGATTTGATTGGGGGTTTTCCTTTAGGAGGAGTATATATGTATATATATGTGTATATATATTTATATGTATTTGAGTGTGTGTAGAGAGTGGTGGTGGTATTGGTGTCATGAGAATGGTGTTGGTGTCATGAGAATGGTGGTGGTGTCATGAGGGTGGTGGTAGTGTGTGAGTGAGAAAGTGTATGTGTGAGAGTGTGTGTGTGAGTGTATTTGAGAGTGTGTGTTTCTATATATATATATTTATATGTGTATGTATTTACATATAGACATGTGTGTGTATATGTATTTATATATATATATATATATATATATATATATATATATATATATATATATATATATATATATATATATATATATATATAGAGGGAAGGAAGTAGTGAAAGAAGTAGAAGAAGATGAAGAGAATAAGCTACAGTAGCAGCAATAGCACTAGCAGGAGCAGCAGTAGTAGAAGGAGAATGAGGAGGAGAATGAGAAGGAGAATGAGGGAAGAAGGAGAATAGGAAGGAGAATAAGGAGGAGAATGAGGAGGAGAATGAGAAGGAGAATGAGGGAAGAAGGAGAATGAGGAGGAGAATAGAAAGGAGAATGAGGAGGAGAATGAGGGAAGAAGGAGAATGAGGAGGAGAATAGGGAGGAGAATGAGGAGGAGAATAAGGGGGAGAATGAGGAGGAGAATGAGGAGGAGAATAGGGAGGAGAATGAGAAGGAGAATGAGGGAAGAAGGAGAATGAGGAGGAGAATAGGGAGGAGAATGAGGAAGAGAATGAGGAGGAGAATAAGGGGGAGAATGAGGAGGAGAATGAGGAGGAGAATAGAGAGGAGAATGAGAAGGAGAATGAGGAAAGAAGGAGAATGAGGAGGAGAATAGGGAGGAGAATAAGGAGGAGAATGAGGAGGAGAATGAGAAGGAGAATGAGGGAAGAAGGAGAATGAGGAGGAGAATAGGGAGGAGAATGAGGAGGAGAATAAGGGGGAGAATGAGGAGGAGAATGATGAGGAGAATATGGAGGAGAATGAGGAGGAGAATGAGAAGGAGGAGAATGAGGAGGAGAATGAGGAGGAGAATAGGGGGAGAATGAGGAGGAGAATAAGGAGGAGAATGAGGAGGAGAATGAGAATAGGGAGGAGAATGAGGAGGAGAATGAGAAGGAGAATGAGGAAGGGTAAATGTAAAAAATAGGGTATTGATGAGATATTGAGTTTGACTTCTAAGATGGGGTTAGAAATAAGTTGTCTTGGTAGGTAATGACTATATGAGGGTAGTTTAGGCTAGTCTTGACCTCCGTTGACCAAGAGTTGACTTTTTGACCAAAAGTCAACTTCAAGTCAACACTTGACTTAGAATTGACCAAAACCAAACCAGAGTTGACCAGTTGACTAAAAATCAACTGTTAGTCAACATTTGACTTGTTTGACTTAGGGTTGACTCAGTGTTGACCAGAGTTGACCAGAGTTGACTTTTTGACCAAAAGTCAACTGTAAGTCAACCTTGACCCAAATTGACCTAGTTTGACTTGGATTGACTTATGTGACCTTGTTTGACCTTGGTTGTCCTAGTGTGACCTAGTTTAGCTTGGTTAACTTAGTATGACCTAGAATTGACTAAGATTAACCTAAAGTGACTAGTTAAGCTAAGTTTGACTAAACCTTAACTAGTTTGACATTGGTTGACCTAACTTTGACTAGTTTGACCTAGTTTGACTTTTAAAGTTGACCAGAGTTGACCAAGAGTTGACTTTTGACCAGATTGACCTAGAGTCATGTAGTATGCATTGTATACTCTATTTTTACCATTGTGGATATATTGTGACCTGTTTTACTCTAAATAGGATTCTGTGACACCAGTTCGGACATCTATTCATATCAGTCATACATGGTGACAGGCGAGTACATTCTCTGATCATTTCATACTTGTTAGGATTTATATTCTTGCTCTAGATTACTTTACATGATGCTGTCATGTTATTATCACGGATTGGTACTATATGGATCTTGTCATGCGATGTTATCCCCCTCGGGGTGCATCAAATATAGTTGTCATGTGCTTTTCACGAACATCTTGTATTTCATGTACACCTCTATTCATGTATACTCTTGTGCAATCTTGTGCTCTCATGATCACATGAGCAAACATGATAAAAACCTCTTGTGCAAGGTAACGTAACTTGACTGGATCCTTGTGTATTGATTGGGGAGGGTGAGTAGAAAATGGTTATGTGATCAAAATCCCATCTTGTAAAATCTTGTGAAATCTTGTGAAATCATGTATATGTCCATGGTACACTCACGTATGATGGAGTTACCCTTGCATTGTCCTAAATCGTTTATATAACCATCTCATGCTCTAAATCACAGGTTACCTACAGTTCTTACTTATCATATATATAGATATTTCCAGTTATCAAATCTCTCGTATTTTATATATATTTCTTTATAGTCCATGTATCTTACTCTTTGCATGCTTTACATTTCCCAACATGATATGAACTGCGTGAGATGTATTGTGCTCGTTCCTGTCCTGACTGGACCTGTTAAAAATATTACAGATGATGATGGTGACTGCCCTACCTTCTATGGGGCACCTGAGGGTGGCATTCTGGAGCCCGAGGAGCATCTAGCTCAGTAGAGGGTGCCTAGTCTAGTCTAGTGTTTATAGTTTTCAGTTTGTATCGGATTGTTCCGATTGTTAGTTGTGACTTAGTTATATTTCAGGTCTTGTATCTATTTGTGTTGGACATCTACTTTGTGTGGTGTGATAACTCTATTTATATTCAGTATCTTCCTTTTATCTGATTTCATATCATGCACTATTTTTCCTAGACTTGTGATTGAGATATAGAGTTGAGATGTTATATTATACCTCCGTACGGAGATAACAGGTTTATATATCTTGTTGTTAGATGTTAGATGTTAGATGTTATAGAGGACCTAGACAGCGTTCTACCGCCGACACTGCGGCGTAGGCTGGACGTACCCACGTTCTCGTGCCCCTAAATAGGGTGCGGGTCGTGACAGTTAGCTATCAATACTGGATGGCGGATGGAATGATACGCTTGTCGGGATTCAGGTATCGTATTGCATTTATTATCAGCTCGTACTTTCATACCTTATTATGAGATATCATGTTTTCCTGATTCAGTTTTAGACTCTTGTTACTTTCTTAGAGTCTTATCGGACATATATGCTAGTGGGCTGCAGACCACGACCCATACTTGTTCATTCTTGTTTCGTACATTATTGTGGATTGAGATATAGATTTACCTTTGCCATGATTTGGCAGTGTACCATAGTTATGACAGCGTTTACGTATTCGAGTCGGGCTAGAGTCCGCTTGATGCGTAGCTGGCTTGCTCACGCTCTCGCGTCCGAAAAGTGGGTGCGGGTCGTGACACAAAATATTCCGCGACGTAACCGATACTCAACGTATCACCCAAAGCAACAAAATATCAAAATACCGAATCCCGAAACGGGATCGGGACCGCGTCATCATAGACTGTCTACGGGAGGGACACGGGGACACGAAGTTATACCTCAATTACTCGGCTAGAGCTCTCAGATGAAGTATAAGAAGAAAAAATTCTGCGGACAGCTGGAAACCAGCTCGAAAAAGTGCTACGGAACTCGGGGCAGAGCCGACAGGGCTCGGGGTCACGCCGGAAAGGCGCTGGCCAGCGACACAGGGACTCGGGGTCGCCGGAGAGATGCTGGTCGGCGGGACAGCACGTACGGGGTGCTGGCCAGACGGGAATGGGGTCGCCGAGAAAGACGCGGCAGTGTGCGGCCTCAGGACAGAGGCGAGCAGAGGCCGGCGGGGAAATCTGGTTGGCAGGGAGCGGATCGGGCCAGTCGGGAGGTGGATCTGACCGGGCGGGCACGGCGGGGAACGGACGAACGGCTGGCTTGGTCGGAGGGGCGCGGCCGGGAGGCGGCCGGCGGGGCGCGGGTTGGCCTCGGGGCGCGCGCTCGGATGAAGGCGGGTGGAGGCGCTGGTTGGACGCCGGCGGGAGGTAGGTCCGGCGGTTGGCGGGCGCTCGGGTTGGGGGATGGTCTGGAGAGCTTGGGAAGAAGTGAGGTTGGGATAGGAAAGAGGGTGAGGGAGAGAGAAATTAAGAGTGAGGGAGAGTGCTGGTGTTAGTTCGTGAGTGGTGGTGGTGGGTGGTTTAATAAGGAAGGAGGAGAAGAAGTGGAGGGGAGGAGAGATTGGAGGAGTTAATTAGGGAAAAGTGGCCTGGTCGTGGGGGAGGCTTGGTCAGGTGGGGGTTGTCACGCCCCGCTCCTATAGGAGTGATCGTCTTCGCTAAGGCGTGATGCCGCACGGCCCTAGGTTGCGCCCGTGCAAGGCTAAGTCCAGAAACGGCCGATTTGAGCTAGGCCACAGAGTCGTACAGAGTGTCCCCATTTGCAGCGAAAAGTAAATGAACACAAGTAGAAGCGAATTCAACTCTTTATTGATATTCAAGAAGTTTACAAGCGACGCTAGGCCGATATTACAAATCGCTCTAGCTCTCTCTCTCTGAAACGTAAAAGGCGTGCGAAGTGGCTTACAACATGGAATGATTTATGGCGATGTTTCGATACATTATGTCCTGTATATGGTGCTCCAGCTCCTTACAACTGCTCTAGAGATAGCTCTGCGCCTTAGCGCGTTCGAGGAAAGCTCCGTACCCGACGACAGTCTCATGCATCCTGCAAGCAGACTGTGGGGTTATCAGTACATTGTTATGCACTGGTGAGGAGGCTAGCTCGCCCACAATGCTATCATTATCAAACACGTTCTATTTACTTTTGTGCACCGTCTATCATTCATTGTCTTTCTAATCTTGCCTTAGGATCAGTTTCATGTATATTCCAAACCTATATCGTGTTGCCGAATTCAAGTGTCGCATAAAAATACATGCACGACTTATCCATACTTACCGTCCGGCCTTCCCTGTCCAAAGTAAACCAAGTTAGTCAATAATTCATAAGGAATAACTTAACTGTGTCTCATGTAAACTTTCAATATCAAGGGCGTATCCCCGCCTCGGGTCCTAGCATGTCGTAGGCACATTTTCTAACTCGTTTTGCTCGAAGTACTCTTGATCATTTTGTGTGTTATATTCAAGCCTATTCAGAAGGTGCTTTGTTCAGATTAACTTAGACTACTTTGATTTCAATGCAAGGACTTGCACGTGGATTGCCACCAGCAAAGCCTACTTAATCTATATGCATCGGTCGCTGGTATCACAAGCCAATTTGGATATGTATTCTCCTCTTGGTAATTTCCTCACCTATCATGGCGTGCGGCTTGGTACACCCTGATAGTCTTTTGAAATACCCGGCCTTACGTCCCCTGGTGGCCAAAGCCCGCACTCAGGCAGCCCGTAAGCTATCTTTTGATTTCCGTCCGGACCGGCACGTCCTTCACACTTTGACTGTGCCGCTGGAAATTCCTTATATCTCCCACCTCCCGTATACTAATGGATTGTCCACGACCATTTCGTTTTCTTTGTCATTTTTATCTTAACGGCTGTCACCGAGCCGTAGGCTAACCCTTAGCCTTAATGCGTTATCGACCAGGTTGGCGTCCGTACAATGCGGGTAGCGAGCCCCGTTGCACGTGCCCGTCACACCTGTCGCTAACCATTCTTTACTTTCTTATCTTCCTTTCATTTCACTTGTATATTTGTTCATTGATTCATTTCATTCACATATTCATTCATTCATCGATTCATTCATTCACTTATTCGTTCATTATTTATACATTTTGCAACTCCCTGTGCGGGAGTCGCCTTGGCGACCCATCGGTCCCGTGGCCTTTCAATGTTGCTATACTCTACTCGGAACGACTATGTCGATAGTCTTCCCGTTTCATTGTTGTAAACCATTCATTGTTTCATTGTTGAACGCATAGGGAACTTGAACGTAAGCTTGTGCCTTAGCACGAGTGTGGGGTGCGGTACGAGAGTTCTCACATTTTCCATGTTCCTTTCCATATTCTATACAAGCATACAAGATGGGATTATTCCCTTAGCTAGGTGCGTTGGGATCATTTATTAGCATGTGCGGTGTTATCACCTAGCGAATTCAGTGATAGTGTCCGTATTATTATGTGTCTAGGCTAAGCAAAGACGGGTTCATCGGAGCCACCCACCTTAGCGATATTCGCATCGGCCGAGCGATACTCCGAGCGTGCCTTTGAAAGTCTAAGCCTGGATTCATCTTGATGGGCCAATGTAAGCCTTGCATCGATTCTTCTTCAGGTAGATGCCAACTCTTCGGGTCGACGGCTCGTTTGAGTCGTTGTACTTGCCGTTTGAATCGACGTTCCGTTAGGGACGGAGCGGGTCATTACATAATACACCACTCAAAACAAGTTTCGTCCTCGAGACTTCCTGAGTGCAGGTCATCCTACCGTTCCTTGACTCGTGTCGTCACGTTTCTTAGACAATCCTTATCGAATGGCTTTATCGTTCGATGGCATCGAACTATGCTTGGTACCTTTCCAAGTTCCGTGTCGCATACGTTTGGTCGATTTTTTATTGAATAACTTTTCATTCATTTTAGAGTTGATGGTAATTATTCAATTCAAGCATTTCTTCGACTTGGTTGCTATTGCGCCTTGTTATGGGGCTGTAATAGTCACACGAGGCACGTCAAAATTCATCAAACGCGAGGGTCGTAGGCTGAGGCAAACTCACTCCATCATCCATACGCATCGCAACATCCACTCGCAGCTGCATTCGAGTTCATCACATCGCTGAGTTTGGATCGTGCACATATTCAAGGCGTCCCCCGAATACGTACATTTCAACCAAGCTTAGCGATTAGCGAAGTCGGACAAGCTACTCGTGATAGTTTTGATTTGTCGGTCGTTTGCTAACTTCGATTTAAAACCGAACTCGTGTGCATCTCACTATCGTCATCTCGGTCATCGAGATGACCCGATTCGCCTTTCAAGCGTTCTTGTCCATGAAATCAATACGACTTCTTCTTAGCGGGGTCGACCAAGTCTAAGTAATTTACGTCCAATTCAAGATCAAGTATCGCACTATCACCGAGTACGTCTTCCAATCAATAATTCAATTCGTTATCCCAACTTTACTTGCGCATCATCCATTCCTATCATTCACTTCATTTGGGGCCAATCTCGCCGTCGTTCACGCACATCCCCAGTTCTTCATCTTTACTCTAAGTCTTGTTGCCCCAAGTCTATCGTCCGTCCAGACAATAACGTAAACAACACAGGTTCAATCACTCGGCATAGGGTCGTCCGCCTATCTGCTAGGCCATTTTTTTTAAGGCTAAGTCAATGTCAGGATTGGAATCATAGTTCCCCAACAATAATACCAACACTGACCCCAATCCTAGGGTCAAACCAAAGTCGGTAGTACAGGATTTTCTACCCAAGCTCGCGTCACTCAGATTTCTAAACATCGAGCACGATCACCTATTCGCACCAATGTATTCGTTGTGCATATTCGAATCCATTCAAATCACCCAATCGACATACTTCACATATCCATTCTAACCAATTCATGTATTCGATCACGAGGTCATCCAGCTCGACAATACATTGCGTCCCAATCTCACGCGAGTCCAATTATCCACGGTGGTTCATGAATCACCATGCAACGCTCCCGTAGAATAATCATTCTCATCGGGGCGTAACTCTTGTTTGAGTTTAGACTAACTCATTCTCGATACGCGGATTGGACCTACTCAATCCTCAAGTTTAATCATCAAGCACACCAAGTCTTTTTCAAGTTTACCTTCGCGTCAAACCATAAGTCGAAGCAATCAAATTGTCACGCCATCCAAGTTCAATCACTCCCGCTGTATGAATCACTATATCAGTGCTCACGCGGAGTGATCGTCCTAATCCGACGCGACGCATGTGCGAGGCTGGAGTTACGCTCGCATAAGACAAGAACGTCAACGTTGTGGTTGTCAACGAAGCAAATCCAAGCATTCACATTTTTATCCGAGCCAAATCAATTCGACAATCTGACCGTCATGCGTTCAACTAAAAAATCCTCGAGCCAAGTCTATCTTTTCCTCGACACATTTTTAACATCCCAAGTATAGCATCCAACAGAACAATAACATTTGCACGATCGTCATTCGCCGAGTCAGAGTACCCCCGAGTTATCACATATCGATCTTTGATACGCCTCAATACCATCGACGATATGCGTAACCTGACGATCTTCTTTTGCAATCAATTTCGAGTCGTGCGTTGATGCTGTTGTCCGAGTTGGATATTCCACAATTTTATTTAATATTCAAGATCACGTTCAACTGCTATTCCTCAAGCTAGTTTCAAGATCGTTGTTCAAACTCAAGTCACAATTCATTTGAATCGATCCGAAATCGTATGTGCGATCCTCTAAGTTTCCTCAATCAAGACCATTCATTTTCATTCATTATTCCAAACCATTTTCTAATTTACGTTGCCCTTTGACAAGTTGTCCAGCGACATCGCGTTCGGGACTTTTGAAGTCACGGCCAACTAAGCATGACACGTTCTAAGGCTTTGCACGATCGCATCGCTTGCCGACATACTCGTACGATCCGTAAATCCTTTAGTCTCGCTCGAACGATTTCTATGACGTCCATACACCACTCAGAGTTCGAGCCACCCGACTAGTCGTCGACACTCATTCTTATTCTTCTCAGAATCATATCACATACACCACTCGAATTCAAGCCATATGATCTAGTCCTTAATCACGTTCGCGTCATGCGCTAAGACATCCTCCAGATTCGTTCGACGAATCTCTAGCGTAATCACTCACGTCGCCTCGACGTACTAAGTCGTTCGCATTAATCCTCAAAATCCAAGCCAATCTTTTGGGTACGCCTAAGCGTTAACTCGATAGCGTTCCTATCGATAGACACTCAAAGTGTATTTCCGTTCTCGATCGAGCGATACTTGATATCGCTCGCAACCCGATTGCACCCAAAAGTCGAGGTGCGCGACACGCGGCACAATTTAGCCAGAAGGTCGTGTGCATAGCCATCCCGTTCGAACTATACTTTGGTCTCGCGTACCCGTTCTCTATTGTCAGCGTAAGGATATTCAAGCACATCTTGTGTTCTGCTAACTCTTAGCATCGGTTCCTTCCAACTCAAGTACGTCGTGGTTCGGCACAAAGGCCTTCGCCTATCGATCCCTTCAACCGAGTACTTGTACGAGCTTTTGAAAATATTAGACTTATTGTATGGAACATCCCAAGGCACAACGAGAGAGAGCGTACACTTCTTTTGTTTCCAACCGAGCTTTCAAAACTGAGAAAATCAAAATGAAGTCCAAGGACGTGAACCCGTGCTTTGATACCAATATGTCACGCCCCGCTCCCATAGGAGCGATCGTCTTCGCTAAGACGTGATGTCGCACGGGCCTAGGTTGCGCCCGTGCAAGGCTAAGTCCAGAAACGGCCGATTTGAGCTAGGCCACAGAGTCGTACAGAGTGTCCCCATTTGCAGCGGAAAGTAAATAAAAACAAGTAGAAGCGAATTCAACTCTTTATTGATATTCAAGAAGTTTACAAGCGGCGCTAGGCTGATATTACAAATCGCTCAAGCTCTCTCTATCTGAAACATAAAAGGCGTGCCAAGTGGCTTACAACATGGAATGATTTATGGCGATGTTCCGATACATTGTGTCCTGTATATGGTGCTCCAGCTCCTTGCAACGCTCCAAGGCTCCAGAGATAGCTCCGCACCTTAGCGCGTTCGAGGGAAGCTCCGTACCCGACGACGTCTCCTGCATCCTGCAAGCAGACTGTGGGGTTATCAGTACATTGTTATGCACTGGTGGGGAGGCTAGCTCGCCCACAATGCTATCATTACCAAAAACGTTCTATTTACTTTTGTGCACCGTCTATCATTCATTGTCTCTCTAATCTTGCCTTAGGATCAGTTTCATGCATATTCCAAACCTATATCGTGTTGCCGAATTCAAGTATCGCATGAAAATACATGCACGACTTACCCATACTTACCGTCCGGCCTTCCCTGTCCAAAGTAAACCAAGTTAGTCAACAATTCATAAGGAATAACTTAACGTGTCTCATGTAAACTTTCAATATCAAGGGCGTATCCCCGCCTCGGGTCCTAGCATGTCGTAGGCACATTTTCTAACTCGTTTTGCTCGAAGTACTCTTGATCATTTTGTGTGTTATATTCAAGCCTATTCAGAAGGTGCTTTGTTCAGATTAACTTAGACTACTTTGATTTCAATGCAAGGACTTGCACGTGGATTGCCACCAGCAAAGCCCACTTAATCTATATGCATCGGTTGCTGGCATCACAAGCCAATTTGGATATGTCTTCCTCCTTGGTAATTTCTTCACCTATCATGGCGTGCGGCTTGGTACACCCTGATAGTCTTTTGAAATACTCGGCCTTACGTCCCCTGGTGGCCAAGCCCGCACTCAGGCAGCCCGTAAGCCATCTTTTGATTTCCGTCCGGACCGGCACATCCTTCACACTTTGACTGTGCTGCTGGAAATCCCTTATATCTTCCACCTCCCGTATACTAATGGATTGTCCACAACCATTTCATTTTTTTTGTCATTTTTATCTTAACGGCTGTCACCGAGCCGTAGGCTAACCCTTAGCCTTAATGCGTTATCGACCAGGTTGGCATCCGTGCAGCGCGGGTAGCGAGCCCCGTTGCACGTGCCCGTCACACCTGTCGCTAACCATTCTTTCCTTTCTTATCTTCCATTTATTTCACTTGTCTATTTGTTCATTGATTCATTTCATTCACATATTCATTCATTCATCGATTCATTCATTCACTTATTCGTTCATTCATTTATACATTTTGCAACTCCCTGTGCGGGAGTCGCCTTGGCGACCAATCGGTCCCGTGGCCTTTCAATGCTGCTATACTCTACTCGGAACGACTATGTCGATAGTCTTCCCGTTTCATTGTTGTAAACCATTCATTGTTTCATTGTTGAACGCATAGGAAACTTGAACGTAAGCTTGTGCCTTAGCACGAGCGTGGGGTGCGGTGCGAGAGTTCTCACATTTTCCATGTTCCTTTCCATATCCTATACAAGCACACAAGATGGGATTATTCCCTTAGCTAGGTGCGTTGGGTCATTTATTAGCATGCGCGGTGTTATCGCCTAGCGAATTCAGTGATAGTGTCCGTATTATTATGTGTCTAGGCTAAGCAAAGACGGGTTCATCGGAGCCACCCACCTTAGCGATGTTCGCATCGGCCGAGCGATACTCCGAGCGCTACTCCGAGCGCGCCTTTGAAAGTCTAAGTCTGGATTCATCTTGACGGGACAATGTAAGCCTTGCATCGATTCTTCTTCAGGTCGATGCCAACTCTTCGGGTCGACGGCTCGTTTGAGTCGTTGCACTTGCCGTTTGAATCGGCGTTCCGCTAGGGCGGAGCAGGTCATTACAGGGGGTTTAGTAATAGGTTTTTTTAAATAATATATATTAGTATATAATAATCATAATTTAAAAAAAAAGGAAATTAGGATGTGTTCGGAACTGAGTCGGGCTTCGGAAATCGGGTTCGAACTCAGAGTCGGACTCCGGGCACGGGATCGGGTACAGGGCCACAAACAAAATCCAATGATTAATTTTTAAAAAAATAATATTTTCCTAATTCACTAATAATAATAATAATAATAATAATAATAATAATAATAATAATAATAATAATAATAATAATAATAATAAAACTCTAACTGGGAATCCAGGACTATGCCGACAAAACAAAATCAGACAAATATCCCAAAAATACAATAATTCCAATTTATCCAAAAATTCCAGAAAAATTAGGTTGCGGGTTTTACAACCTTCCCTCCTTAGAAAATTTCGTCCTCGAAATTTTAAGGATAAGGGCCGGAGGCACAATCAAAAATCATTTTGGGCACGAGAAAATCTAGGTACAATTATGATCATAAAATAGAAGAAAATCAAATAAGGTCTCATGAAACAGAAAAGACAAGAAAGAAGCGAATGTCCACAGTTTATTGAGAAGGCAGAAAGTAATAAAATCTTTTGAGATGAGGGACTAAAATGTCAAATCAAATTGGAATGAGGTACAAGGGTTTGTGACTCAGAAAAAATAATAAAGTTGTATGATGGTTGGATAGCAAAGATGATTAGAGTAATATAACTTACGATAAGAATGCAAACGAACACTACTAAAATAATCCATATTAGCGACGTCAGGAGACGTCGCTAAAAATGGAAAATACGTCGCTAAAACCTATTTGCGACGTATTTAGCGACGAAAAACGGACGTCGTTTATATGCAAGTCGCAAATGGCAATTTAGTCGCCGAACGTCGCTATTAGCGACGCGGCGTTCATTGTCGCTAGACGTCGCTAAATGGAGCGACTGATAGCGACGTATCACTACGTCGCCAACGTTGCGACGTAAAGCGACCACTGGCGACGCTGTATAATTTATATATGATGACATGGCATGGCAGCCACGTGGGCGACTTAGCGACGTCTACCGACAGATTAGCGACGGACAGTAGCGACGTCTAGTGACGTGACGTCACTATTTAGCGACGTATAACGACTTCTACATTCTGTCGCAGGACATCGCAGAACGTCGCTATACGTCACAGATATTATAAAAAAGATTTAAAAAAATATAATTGATATTTTTGTTATGCTGTGTGTCAGGGTGCACTTCTCAGAGCTTTCGCTTCACATCCTTCACCTTCTCGGAAACCTTTACGACGTCTCGAGAAAGTGAAGGACGTGAAAATGAAGCTTTCAGAAGTGCACCCTGAACTGTTGCTATTTCTATCCAAGATAACACATACAACAGTAATCGAAACTGTCGATGGTTCCGAACACTGCATTTCACATTCTCTATAAACACAGACACACATCATAACAAAAATACACAATATATTTTTTTAAAATTTCGGCAGCACCTCCTTTGTATATCAGATCATCGCTTATAACCTAGCGTAGGTATATTTGTCATCCCCGTCGCAGATATCATAAAGTAAATATCACAATAAAAACAAGAGGCAGTGCAAAGTAAATATCACATACTCAAATCCTCAAAAACATCCAATAGAGTCAAATAAAAATGGAAGATGATAAAAAGTCTCCCACCAAGTGTATAAACAACAGTTGTATGAATAAAAAATTTGTCCATAGGGCCAATACAAACAAGTCATAAAAAAACTAATAAAATCTCTGCGGACCCCTGCCGCGCAACTGGGATAGAATGTAGTCATACTGCTCCTGGGTGAGCTGTACCGTAGGGGCAGTAGGAGGCAGTGCAATGTCTGGAGTCGGCGCCGGAGGCAGTGCAGTGTCTGGAGTCGGCGCCGTCGATGTACCGGGAGGACGTATCTGCTCCAACTTTCGCAGTCGCTCACCATGCGCAGTAAGGGATCTCACCACCCTCTCAGTACTCGCCTCAAGCGAAGCCAAAACCTGAGTGAGTGAGGCAGACATACTCCTCTGCGATCCCTCCAGCTCGACCTGTCTACGCTCTGTGCGCTGCGTAGACTCGGTGAGCGTCTGCAAGCTGGCAGCTGTAGCCTGATGCAGAGTCATCAGCTCCTGTATACTGCGCTCGACCGCATCAAATCGTCCGATGACGATCGGAGGGTCGGATCGTCGCTAGACCGCATCAGAAATCTGCTGCTGCAACTCGCGACGCAGCTCCTCGATCTGACGAAGGATATCCCCAACTCGTGACGACGCCTGCAAAGCTGGAGACTGCGCACTGACAGAGGGGGCCCGGGATGACTCCGTAGCCAAATACGTGCCGTAGGATCCCGTACCGTAGTACGTACCCTTCTGAAGACCGCCAACGACGGTCATCCAGAGCTCGTCCTGCGATGGAGCTATAGGCGACTGGAAGGAACTACCAGCCCATCCCTCTGCTGGCGCACTAGCAGCAGCTGCCGCCTCCTGCTGTAGCCGAACAAACTCGGCCTAGAACATGTTTGCTAACGTGTAAGAGTTTGCTAAAGTCTATATTGATATCTATTTTCATGTTTTCTAAGTTATAGTAAATTAATATAAAGAATAGAACGTACATATGCCTGTGTCGCCCTCTCGTCAATAAACTCCCCGGCCCTCCGATGTGTGACCAGGAAGACGGTCACCATGTTCGGGTCCTCACCCTTTTTTACCTGTTAAAATATATTATCTATTATTAGTATTAAACATTCTATATCGAACTATATATAAATTAATGTCCGTCATAGAAAACGTACCAGACGACGAAAATGCTCCGTCATCGGAATGGAGCCACCACACCACTTACCGGCGCTCGACCGTGCCACCTTGGCCTTCTCAGACCGCTCCTGGTACCTGCGCTCGCTGAATCTAGCCTTAATCGCAGTCCACTGCTCTGGCGTAATCCAACCCTGGATCGGCTGTCCGGAGCGATCACGACGCTTCTGGTCGTCGATCGCATCACGGATGAGCTTGGCTGCGACGGCAGAAAATTGGCCCTCGATCCTCGCCGCCCGGTGTGGTGGATAGAAATAGGTCCTCTACAAGAAGTAAAATCCAAAAGTTGTATAATATACACAAATGATTATTAAAATTTAAAAATAAACAAATTTTTTACCTTGAAGTGGGCGAACCAAAAGGCCTTCCTATCTGCGGGAGCATCTGAGTAGTTGAGCCAAGGCCCACCATAGTTCTGCCTCAGAAATTGCCCCAGCTGTCTCTGTACTACAGAAGGCCGATATCAATACAATAAAAAATTTTATGAATATATATGTACATATAATCATTTGAGAAATATATATTAATTAATTAACTTACTTCATAGGCCTGTCCGTCCAAATCTCCATACGCGTCTCGCCCGGAGGAGCGCATGAAGGGTCGCTCTCACCTCCTGCCTGGGCAGGTTTAGTCTGATTGCCGGCCTCCATATGCTCGGCGTTGGCTGCCCCCATAGAGCCGTCGACAGGAGGAATGTTGGACGGGGGATCGGGGATGCTGGACGACGAGGGATCAGAAAGGCTGGACGACGAGGGAGGAGTCGGCAACCTGCTGGAACTGCCCTGTCCCGGTAATGGACCGAGAACAGAACGGTACAATCGCGTACTCGAAGATGAGGATGAGGGTACAGAACTGCCGTCTCCATCCCTAGCCCGAGGCTGACGGGACTGGCTAATATATAATCCTCCGCGTCGTCCTCCTGGTCTAGTCATACCTGATAATAACATATGACAATAAAACAAAAATACATATTTATATGATAGATATCACAGATTTTTGAAAAATATCATGGTCACAGATAAAAGTGTCACTAAAGTGTCACAGATTTATTATTACAAAAATACATATTTATATGATAGACATCACAGATTTTAATCCTCTTCTGAAAATTCATCTAGTTCGTTTAGCTCATCTTCTTGTTCTTCTTCTTTCTCCTCTACATCTTCACTTTCATCTGCATCTTCCTCTTCAGATAATTCTACTTCTTCTACACAATTAGATGTGTAATGAGGAACTTCCGTCGTGTCCACTTCTATAATATTTGTTACAAGTGGTAGTTCATCCTGTTGATAAGCTATATCGTCAACCTCAAAGGTATTTCTAGCTTTGGTCTTGCATACTGCCCACCAGTCCGACCTTGTTGTTTCCCGTTTAGGATAACTTGTGAAGTACACGAGCTGAGCCTGACTTGATAGGACAAATGGTTCATAGGCTTGATATCGACGCCGATAGTTTATATCAACAAGACCGTGCTTGTCTACTTTCCAACCCTGACCTTCAATCGGATCGAACCAATCACACCTGAATAACACAATCTTAGCAGGCTCTATTCCATAACTATATGTCAGCTCCACGATCTCCCGTAGCACGCTATAGAAATCGTTGCCCGCATCAACATCTTTGTAGTTCGAAGATCTGATACACAAACAGCTGTTTTTGGTGGAGTTGAGATCCATAAAGTTGTCTCTGATCGGGCAAGTTGTTCACTTGAACCTAAACCCATTAACACAGTAGCTTGGCCATATTTTTGCAGCATAAATTGGTCCCTTGGCTAGCGTTCTAATAGACTCATTCTCAAGTCTTGCGTATGGACGATCGACCTAAATACCACGAAAGAAGCAATTAAGCTCATTCTAAATCAAGTGCATATACAGAAATATAATTACAGAGTTCTCAAGTCTTACATATGCACTCAACCATGATGGAAAATAACGCCTCATTTCTTGTTCTAGTTCATCTTCTGTTATGTGTGGCCTACCTGACCTCACATCATCATTAAATATGCTGAAAACAACATCGTGCAATTAATGTAATAGTATTATTCTCAACACTATTAAAATAATGTAGATATATTATTTACTTACCCCTCTAGTTTTTCTACTTCCTCCTCGTCGCAGTTGAGTAATACATACACCTGAGCAGCCCTTAGCTCATCATCGTTCAGATATCTCTTCTTCATTTTACCCGATGGCTTTCCTGGAGCATTGGATACCTTCAGTATTGTATCATTACTTTCATGATCTCCATCGTCGTTTCTGGAAGCTCTCGTTCTATTAGTTGCAACATGAGGCTTGAAATACATCGAACAAAAGTTTGTAATCTCCTCGAGAACATAGGCTTCACAAATAGAACCCTCGACCCGTGCCTTATTTTTCACCTTTCTTTTTAGGTGATTCAAATGTCGCTCGAACGGGTACATCCATCGATATTCGACGGGTCCACCAACACGTGCCTCATAGGATAGATAAATCGACAAATGCTCCATAGAGTCGAAGAATCCAGGAGGAAACACCCTCTCTAGCTTGCATAGTGTTACCGCAATGTCCTTCTCTTGCTTTTCTAGACGATCAACGAGCAATTTCTTAGAACAAAGATCCCTGAAGAATATGCTAAGCTCCGTCAATGGATCCTAAACTGCCTGCGGTAAGAATTCCCGAAATGCAATCGAAATTAACCTCTCCATGAATACGTGACAGTCGTGGCTCTTCATACCCGTCAATTTGTTTTCCTTCGGATCGACACATCTTCTCAGATTTGACACATATCCGTCTGGAAATTTTAGGCCCTGGATCCACCGACAAAGTCTCACTTTATCCTCCTTGTCCAGCGAGAAAATTGACTTCGGCAGGAACTGTTTTCCATTCTGCTGTATCAAATGCAACGTAGGACGTTTGCATATTTCTTCTAAGTCCAACCTGGCCTTGGGGTTGTCTTTCGTTTTTCCCTTTACGTCCATCACAGTATTAATTATGTTATCAAACACATTCTTCTCAATATGCATGACATCAAGATTATGTCTGATCAGATTGGTACTCCAGTATGGCAGATCCCAGAATATGCTCCTCTTTGTCCAGTTATGATCTCTACCAAATCCATCGCACTTGTACCCAGTTGTAGGATCTTCGATAGCACTTGGAAAATCTTTAACCTCCTTCCATATCGTGGCTCTGGACCACCTTGGCGGTGGATCACCCTTCTCTACAACGCCGGTACGGAATGCATTCCTGTTCCTTCTGAACGGATGATCTTTTGGCAGAAATTGTCGATGACAATCAAAGAAGCACGGTTTTCCTTCGTGTTTCAAGCGGAAAGCCTTACTACGGTCTATGCAATACGGACATGAGAGACGGCCATGAGTGCTCCATCCAGATAACATTCCATAGGCCGAAAAGTCGTTGATGGTCCACATAAGGGTTGCCTTCATCTGAAAATTCTGCTTCCTGGATACATCGTACGTGTTAGCGCCTACTTCCCATAACTGATTCAACTCATCTATCAAAGGCTGTAAGTACACGTCAATGTTCCTCTTGGGATTATTCGGACCAGGAATTATAACGGTTAGAAACATGTACTGAGTCTTCATGCACATCCAAGGCGGTAGGTTATACGGAGTGACAATCACAGGCCAGCACGAATACTGGGATCCCGAAAGACCAAAAGGAGTAAAACCGTCAGAAGATAGTCCCAACCTGACATTACGCGGATCTGAAGCAAAACCAGGATACACTCGATCAAAGTGCTTCCACGCTTCTCCATCGGATGGGTGATCCAACACTCCTTCAATCTGTTCTTGCATGTGCCAACTCATATTTTCGGCCGTCTCTTTCACCATAAATAATCTTTGCAACTGCGGCGTTAAAGGCAAGTAGTGCATTGAATCGGTCGGTCTTCTTGCACCGGTAGACCTTCCTGTACTAGTTGTCTTATAGCGATCAGTACCACAAAATCTGTACACATCTGCGTCCTTGTCGTCTTTATAGTACAGTATGCACCCATTGCGACAGGAATCGATTTTCTCGTATCCCATCCAGAGCGATCTCACCATCCTCTTAAACCGGTAGAAGTCTTTAGGCAACTTAGCACCCGCCGGCAAGATCTCTATAATCAACTCCAACACTCGGTTGTAGCATTCTTGCGACATGTTAAAATCTGACTTAATGCTCAACAGTCTTGTAACCACCTCCAACGGTGAATGATCCTCACAACCAGGATATAATGGAGTCCTTGCATTCTCCAGCAACTCCATGAACTGTGCAGCATCGACGTTCGGTGCCTCCTCAGGTGCATCATGAACGAAACTAGGCCCTGCAGCGTCGAAAACCATGTTCACGCACCCGTCGTCGTATGCATGATTATCTGAAACAAAATTAGGTCCCGCATGTATATACGGCTCAACGTAAGGCTCCGGCTCTGATGCTAAAGACACAAGTTCTCCGTGTGCGGTCCACTGATAGTAATTAGGCGTGAAACCCCTCGAGTACAAATGATATGTCACTTCCACTTCTGGATAATATTTCACGTTATGACATTTTACACACGGACACTTAATTTTGGTGCCGTCCATGTACTGAGGGACCGCCTTAGCAAACTGCAGGAACTGCTCTACTCCCGCTATGTATTCATCCCGCACACCACACATATCATCAGGACGATGATTGTACATCCATGAACGATTCCACAAGTAGTAATTCATATCCATTTGGAAATAATTCTGCAAAGATGGACACACATTATCCAACAGGCACAAATTCGTATATTATGTCTTATTATGGGTCAAACTAAGTTGTACTAAGTCAAACAAAGTCAAACAAGGTCAAGCTAAGTCAAACAAAGTCAAACAAGGTCAAACTAGGTCAAGGGTTGACCTACAGTTGACTTTGTCAACTCTTAGTCCAATCTAGGTCAGATGTTGACTCTACTTTGACTTTCAGTCAAAATAGTCAACCTTAGTCAACCTACGGCCGATACCGATACGGTTTAGCATGTTCCGATCCGATACAGACCGATACCAAATATTGACCGATACCGACATTGGGGGTCTTTGTTCCGGTCAATTCGGCAAAACCAATCGGTAAGGGTGACTACTATTTCATATAATTTCAAAACTACTAAGAAATAACGCTGAAATACTTAAAATTATGCCTAAATGTATAAAATATATGTTTTTAAATATAAATAATTTATTAATAATTATTTGTTTTCCGATACCAAAGTCCGATACTCCGATACGATACCGCTGATACTACCGATATCGCCGATACCAATACTCATAGGAATAGTCCGATACCGATTTCGATACCGATATTGTGAACCTTGGGTATATATCGTCAACATTTCAGATTCTTAAAATGAATTTCAAATGGATTTTGGATTGTATATATACGTGTATTTGTGTGTATATCATGGTTTAAAGTATCGGCCGATACCGATCCGATACGGCCGATACCGAGACGGTTTGGCAAGTTCCGATCCGATACCGACCGATACCAAATATTGATCGATACCGACATTGGGGGTCTTTGTTCTGGTCAATTCGGCAAAACCAATCGGTAAGGGTGACTACTATTTCATATAATTTCAAAACTACTAAGAAATAACGCTGAAATACTTAAAATTATGCCTAAATGTATAAAATATATGTTTATAAATATAAATAATTTATTAATAATTATTTGTTTTCCGATACCAAAGTCTGATACTCCGATACGACACCGCCGATACTACCGATATCGCCGATACCAATACTCATAGGAATAGTCCGATACCGATTCCGATACCGATATTGTGAACCTTGGTGGATATACATTGTATACATATATATTTATATATGTATTTGTGTGTGTATGTAAGTTTGTGAGTATATATATATATATATACATGTATACATATGTATTTGTGTGTGTATGTAAGTGTGTGAGTATATATGTATTTGTGTGTGTATGTAAGTGTGTGAGTATATATACATGTATATACATTGTATACATATAGTCCGATACCGATTCCTGCACCGTCCCCTGTCCCCCTCCCCCTACCCCTGCACCCACCCCAACCCTCCCCTGCCCCCCTCCCCCTACCCCTGCCCCACCCCAACCCTTCCCTGCCCCCCTCCCCCCTCCCCTGCCCCCCTCCTCCTACCCCTGCACCCACCCCAACCCTCTCCTGCCCCCCTCCCCATACCCCTGCACCCACCCCTGCACCCTCCCCTGCCCCCCTCCCCCTACCCCTGCACCCACCCCAACCCTCCCCTGCCCCCCTCCGCCTACCCCTGCACCCATCCAAACCCTCCCCTACCCCCGGGTACCCCCACCCCTCCCTCCATCCCTCGACAGTAAGACCCCCCCACCCCCTGCACCCACCCCCACCCCTCTCTCCTCCCTCGACAGCTAGGGTTTGGGTCTCGTGTCCGTGTCTGTGTCTAGATAGCTAGGGCTAGGGTTAGGGTTTACCTGAGGAGGGTGGCTTCGTCGGAGGATAGAGGCGGCGAGGAGGGTGGCTTCGTCGGAGGAGGAAGGCGGCGAGGAAGGCTCCTTCGTCGGAGGAGGGAGGCTGGTCGCCGGAGGGAGGGGTCAACGGGCGAGCGGGGTCGCCGGAGGGAGAAGGGGGAGGGTGTCGCCGGAGGGAGGGGTCGCCGGAGGGGAGGGTTCGCCAGGGGGAGAGGGAATAGAGGGAAGAAAAATTTTGGGTAAAAATTTTGTGATTTCGACCGGGCCAGGAACCCTATATGAAATACAACAGCGACGCATAAATTATACGTCGCTAAACGTCGCAATACAGCGACGTAAAATGGACGTCCGTCGCAAAATGTCGCCCATCAGCGACGTAACTTATACTACGTCGCTGAACGTCGCTACACAGCGACGGACAGCGACGTGTAACACAAGAAGTCGCTATCGGCAATTATCAGCGACGGGTATTTTCGCTGTCGCTAATATACGTCGCTATTTTAGCATATTTTAGTAGTGGAATAAGGTAGTTCCTATTGAGGACTGAGTGGTAATCAAAGGGGACAGAAAAAAATATCGAATCACTATTTCAAGGATCAAAGATAGGATATTCGGGAAAAATAACTTACAAAATAACAATCTTATTAATACCCCATGCAAAAAATCCAATTTCTAACTTGCTAAACTAGTTGAACTCTAAGTATCTACAGAAAACTAAGGCAGCCGCCAAGGTATTAGAACTACTCTATTTGGAATCATAAATCACCTAAATCAAATCTTCTTCCGTCGTTGTATGTAACTCGTATGCCGAATGTATTTCAATTTCAAGTATGCCTCTCGATCAAAACATTTTACAGACATCAACTTCCAATTGTCAGCCATTCTTCCAAAACTGACTACATCAAAATTACAATCTTCCCTTGCCATAGTAAATCCTTAGAAAATTCTCTAAGTTGATCCATTACCTATATTCGAGAATTTTCAATTCTTGAAATCAACTGACAGAATTACAATCATTGATCAATTTTAATCTTTAACTCTGCACCTATCAATCGTTCTCATCCAAACGCATTAGCAAAATACGACAGAATCCCAATCGTTCTTACCATAACCAATATGAGCCTCTAATGTTTGGTAGAAATTGCAAATTCAATTGCTCCTTTCCAAGGTTGTATGTCAATGGTCTTATCTCAATTCCTCTCTGCTTATTCCTTCTCTAGAACCTATTATTCTATTGTTCGTGTTATTCCTTCCATGGCTATATCCGTCCCTTCTAGGTATAGTAGTTATCTAATCATAAAAGTTGATCCTCGTCAAGTGTTCTTTTAATTGATCATTATATTCACATGTTATATATATATATAATCCAAATTCACTTCCTCTATGGGAGAACATTACCAAATCCTAAACTCTACCTACGTTTCGTCTATCTTCCGATAACTCTTCCTTTAATCATAAAACTTAAAACCGCCAAATACCTTCGTTTGTTTGAATGAGGTTTAGGCACTGGTGAGCACGACCAACAGTTATAACCCGAATAAGTCACAAGTTAAGACATACCACATTCTTAAGACTAGCTTTCTCAAGGTATTCTTCTACCTTTCCTACCCTTTAGCTAACTAATATTGATTCCAAATATGTCCTTACTAGAAATGAGATAGGTAACAATCTATGTTTCTCCGGCATATAGCTATCAACTATTAACATATAGTCATCTACAAAATGTATATCAACTATTTAATATATAAAGCTAACCACAACTATCCACAGCTTCCAGAATATGTAACTAAAAAAAATAATAATAATAATAAATAAATAAATGAATAAATCAATATAAAAAAATATATATACAACGTACTAAGGTTGAAACTGGAAAGAGGTTGAGTCAATAGAGATTGATACGATCCTAAATAGTTCTAGGAAAAATCAAGTACAATTTTTATAGAAAATCGATCCTTTCTGGCTGTGATAAGAGATTACTGAAAATGGAAAGCCATTAAAAATACAAATCCTTTAATCAGACAACAGTCAGAATAATTTGATGGTGCAGAAAAGACAACCATATTATGGATATAGTTTTAATAATATTCGAAAACCCAAATATATCCGAAGTCACTTTGCCTCAAATTCATGCCTCGCCAGAGTGCACCTGACTGCAGTAAAATTTGGCTCCATAACTTGGATAGTAATAGGTTTTCGAGTAGTCTATCAACTTTATCCATTTCCTGGCTGAACAACATAGGAGACAAATTTGATGCATTAGGACGTAGTCTCAATAATATCCAAAAACCTATCAACACCTGAATCACTTCAACTTAGAGTCTATGCCCCGCCAGTGCGCAACTAGCTGCAGTATACTCACAGTTTCTACAATTCAAATAGATGGTTGCGACGCATATGTGCGAAGCCATATTAGGTCACTGAATATTTTCCTAACTTTGTCCATAGAAATTTAAAAGGGATAATTCAACAATTCAAAAAGTTTTCCAATGACTAAAGAAAATTCAATATTAGGATGGAATCAATTCTCTGACCGTTCGTGCTTCATGATACTCAAGTATTGAGTTTAAAAGCTTTCTAGGCCTTGAATTGATCAAGAAGTTGCCTAGGGAGAATAATGTTTCGAGTTGAGTGGAGGAAATCAACAAATGAAAATATTCTTGGTCTTAGAATAACTTAGGAAATATCAATCAATATTGGAATTATTTTTTTTTAGAAAATAATTTCCTTGGAAGATTCGTGAACAAGCTAAGTTGAACCAATTCTTTTGGTATTAATTAACCTTGGGGCTTTTGGTTCCAGAAGAGTTTGGTTCGGGATTGGTCCCAAGAAAGTCAATTGAAAATAATGTCAAGATAAATGGTTGGATACACTAGTCGTAAAAATACTCTGGATAGAGAAAAGTTTACCAAGTTTGCTAAAGGAGAATTTGAAACTCTAAATAGTAAAATAGATCTAGATTCTAAATAAAGATAGAGAAGTATGATTTGATCAACTAATTGAAAATTTTGAAATAGGCTTGTTGAAAAAGGAGATTGGAAAAAATCTAATCCTAATCCATAAATAATAAAAGAGTATGGATGCTAAGAAATGCTGGAGTATGATAAGGATATGGAGGAAAATAACCTCTGAAAGCCAAGGGACACTAAAAGATATATAAAATCTAGAAACTAAGGTAGATAGTAAAATAGACCACCATACAATCGGCCTATGCTGGATAAGGTTTTAGGATGCAAAACATAAGCAAGGTAGTCTACCAGTCTATAACAAACAAAAATATTTATTTATAATATATTTCGGTCCAATGTTGTGACAAATTAATGTTCTAGTGTTCTAAATGTTTCTAGATATGTTCTCCTAAGTTGTTGATCGGACCTGCATGGGCCACCACTAAAACATGTCACGACCCGGTCCCAAAATTATTTGGGTCGAACCGGATCATGCCCAGCCTGCACCGTTGTGAGACGGCGGTAGTATGCTGTTCTATATGCAGGTATTCACAACCACATCTATACATTTGTCACAACTTGTATATACGAAAATTTAAAAAAAACTTTTTTATTCAACAACTGAAAAGCACAACTGGAAATGGAAGAACTGAAACAAAGTACTGAATTCAAATTAACAAACTCTAAAACAATAAAACTAGAAAAACTGGAAAACAACTAGCTAGGAGGTCGGCTCATCGGCCTCAGGTTCTGCGTCCTCCAAGGGAGACTCTGGCAACACCACAGGATACAAAACCGGGTCATAGTAGCTATTGTACAATATCTCAGCATCCTCAATATCACCTAAAAATATGGGTCTCCAGTCAGGAAGGAGCAAGTACGAATATGTATCTCACATTTCAAATAATAATGAAAAAGTGCAGACTAAACAGTTGAAACAATATTTTTCAGCAATTTAACAATTTAAAACAATGTGATTTGAATGTGTAATCGTCTATGACCGGCTTGGGTTGTACAATAGCGTTCTAGCGACGCGATACGGCTTATCCCCGCGTGTAAGAAGGGTAAGCTCGCACAATCATACAATATGGGGGGTATTGGTCATAAACGTTACACTATTCCCCCAATCCCCACAATCAATATCAATCAATATTTGAACCCTAGGAGAGGGTTCCGTGTAGCAATGTGGTTTAACATGCAGCTTGACAATTACTAAATAAAATACAAGAAAACATAACCGTAACTTGCCTCTGTTAATTGACTGGATCGGAAATGTCGGTACCGAGGAAGTCAAGTTCGTTTCCGGGATCCTACAGTTGAGAACCTTGACTTAGAACCATAATGACATCATTCTAGGTGTGCTAGTTATAATCTCTAGAAGCAGACCCCAGTCAGATTTTAAGTTATTAATTAATCTACCGAAAAATTGTCTAACGTCGTAAACTACGTTCGTTTATCATTTTAATTGAATAAGTCGGTTACTGATTAATTGAGAAAAATAGCAATTACCGGTTAATTTGGCAAAACTTTGCATTTTAAATATATATATATATATATATATATATATATATATATATATATAGGCTTAAAAAAAATATATATATATAGGCTTAAATATATATATATATATATATATATATATATATATATATATATATATATATATATATATATATATATATATATATAGGCTTAAATATATATATATATATATATATATATATATATATATATATATATATATATATATATATATATATATATATATATTTAAGCCTATATATATATATATATATATATATATATATATATATATATATATATATATATATATATATATATATATATATATAGGCTTTTTCTTTTTAAATGAGAAAACATGTGAATTGCTAAATTAGTAGATTATTTATTATGAGAAAACTTATTAATTTTCTTTATAAAATATATATCCATTTTATATTCTACGCGTTTAACGGCGAAAATAACATTCCAGAAAATTTAGAAAAAACTACGCTACACAATACAGGGTCACAGAGAAATAAAAGAAAAACTGGACTTTTGTCCTTTACAAATTATTTACATAAATTAATTAATTCATAAGGCGAGCTCTGAGTGCCGCGAACGGTCCAAACAGTAGACCGAGGCCCTACACCATAAATACTAAAAGCAGTACCAGTTCTAAAATAAATTATAATTAAATTAAAAATTAAAGAGTCTCAGACTTGGTCGTGCAATCTCATGTTGTTGGCTAACGCCTCAACGTACAGGTGACCCTGTATCGTTTGCGTTTTGCCGAGGCTCATTCGACCGATATGGTCGTCGCCCAACTGGTGATACAAAATCCATAAAATCCAAAAACCAACAAAATCCAATCTATAAATTATTTTGCAAAGACCAATTTTTTTTGAAAAATAGGTTTTATTCAAATTTCTAATTTTATAAGGAAATCCCTTTTAAAAACATTTCCTGAAAATTTGGACAGCATCTCCTCTGTAGTTGGGACAACCCAATCGTGGGAGGATGCCAACCACAACACAATTAATTATCCCAAACCAGGGATCACCAACCCAAAATGAATATCCAACCCAAAAATGAACACAGTACAATATATCCAAACATAGCAAAATATGTCACGACGTAACCGATACTCAACGTATCACCCAAAGCAACAAAATATTAAAATACCGAATCCCGAAACGGGATCGGGATCGCGTCATCACAGACTGTCTACGAGAGGGACACGGGGACACGAAGTTATACCTCAATTACTCGGCTAGAGCTCACAGATGAAGTATAAGAAGAAAGAATTCCGCGGACAGCGGGAAACCAGCTCGAAAAAGCGCTGTAGAACTCGGGGCGGAGCCGACAGGGCTCAGGGTCACGCCGGCAAGGCGCTGGCCAGCGACACGAGGACTCGGGGTCGTCGGAGAGATGCTGGTCGGCGGGACAGCACGCAGGGGGTGCTGGCCGAACGGGAATGGGGTCGTCGGGAAAGACGCGACAGTGCGCGGCCTCAGGACAGAGGCCGACGGAGGCTGGCGGGGAAATCTGGTCGGCAGGGGGCGGATCGGGCCGGTCGGGGGGTGGATCTGACCGGGCGGGCACGGCGGGGAACGGCCGAGCGGCTGGCTTGGTCGGAGGGGCGCGACCGGGAGGCGGCCGGCGGGGCACGGGTTGGCCTCAGGGCGCGCGCTCGGGTGAAGGCGGGTGGAGGCGCTGGTTGGACGCCGGCGGGAGGTAGGTCCGGCGGTTGGCGGGTTCTCGGGTTGGGGGATGCTCTGGAGAGCTTGGAAAAAAGTGAGGTTGGGATGGGAAAGAAGGTGAGGGAGAGAGAAGTTGAGAGTGAGGGAGAGTGTTGGTGTTAGTTCGTGAGTGGTGGTGGTGGGTGGTTTAATAAGGAAGGAGGAGAAGAAGTGGAGGGAGAGGAGAGATTGGAGGAGTTAATTAGGGAAAAGTGGCCTGGTCATGGGGGAGGCTTGGTCAGGTGGGGGGTTTAGTAATAGGTTTTTTTTAATAAAATATATTAGTATATAATAATCAGAATTTTTAAAAAAAAGAAAATAAGGATGGGTTCGGAACTGAGTCGGGCTTCGAAAATCGGGTTCGAACTCGGAATCGGACTCCGGGCACGGGATCGGGTACAGGGCCACAAACAAAATCCAATGATTAATTTTAAAAAAATAATATTTTCCTAATTTGACTAATAATAATAACAATAATAATAATAATAATAATAATAATAATAATAATAATAATAATAATAATAATAAAAACTCTAACTGGGAATCCAGGACTATGCTGACAAAACAAAATCGGACAAATATCCCAAAAATGCAATAATTCCACTTTATCCAAAAATTTCAGAAAAATCAGGTTGCGGGTTTTACAGAATCGACAACGGCGGTGGCAGCCACTGAACCCGGACCATGCTTCGACATACATGTTTTACAATTTATTTTTTGATTTTTGACACGTTTAGTAATATTTAAGTTATTTGTTTAAGGAATACATGTGATGAAAATAAATTTGTACCAAGATTTACAATTTCAGTTAGAATTAATAAATAAATAATTACGATAATAGTCATGACTAATAAATTATTAAGTAAGACTATAATGGTGATTACTAAATTATTATAATATATAAATTATTAACTATAATTATAATTATGATTAAATTATTATTAATTAATATTATAATAAAATTGTAATTAATAAATTATTAACTAAGATTATAATTATTAATTAAGATTATAATTATTATAAAATATTAAATAATATAATATTATAAAACTCCTAAATTTCTACTATATTTTTATCGATTTTAGTATTAATTTAAAAATTTTGTATTTGACGTCGCGTAGTCGTATTGTACGTTGTGCGCAAACGACGTACTTCGTAATTGCTCGTCGAGTTCGAATATGGACGAGCGTACATATTTTTAGAAAAATATTTTAATTTTAATTTTTATAGTTTAAAATAATTTATATAATAAATACTTTGCTATCATACAAGAATTGCTAAGTTTGTTCTTTTCATTTTAAAGGGCCTTCAACTACTAATAATAAATAATATTTTTATTGTATACTAGAAAAATATATTTATGTAAATATTATTTGTGCATACATATATCATAATTATTTATTATCTTATTTTTAATAAATAGTGTAATTTTCGAAATTATTATTATTAGTATTTTTGGAAAATATATTTCGAAATTATTATGGAGATTTAAATCTTGATTTAAATTTATGGATTTATTTAAATAGTTAATATTTGAAATTTGATTTATCCCAATTGATTTAAACTAAGAAAATTTAATTTGATTTAAATTAGATTTGGATTTGGATTTGGATTTGATTGCTTTTAAATTAAACTACGAATTATCTATTTTGGGTTTAAACAAATCCTAAACTTTATCTTATTGGGAATTTCCACATCCTATAAATAGGCGGGTACTCCTCCAATTTTCATCATTCAATATTCCTCCATAAATTCCACCACAAACGTGCGTGCACCGTGTCCGTGTTCCCCGTCCAATTCTTATTCCACCCTTTACAAGTACATTCATTTCCCCGTGTCGACAACTCCGACACGATAAATCAATTCCAAACCTAATCCTAACCTAGCCGGAATCCTGCTATCCTCCACCCCGCTCACCCCGCTGCTAGCAACTCCGCTCCCCGCGACCCGACACCGCTTCCTGCGACCAACACAAACCAGCCCCTGTCCCCGGCCCGAACAGCACTACCCCCGTCGTCATCACCACAGCCACCATCTTGCAGAACCTAAACCACCTCCGCCGGAGCGCCGCTTCTCCCCCCTCGATCTTCACCTCCGCCGCCTCTCCCCTTTCCCCGCAGCTCGCCGCCCTCACTCCAGCGTTCCCCGACCTCTCCGGCTAACCCACTTCCCCCTCCGACATCCACCTCCGCCGAGCAAACCCTTCTTCACTGCACGTGCCCACTCCGAACCCGCTCCCTCCGTCGTGGTCCCGATCGACGCCTCCGCGCCGTCGCCCCCTTCTTTCGACTCTCCCGCTCTCCTCTCAGCTTCCCTCCATCTTCTCTCTCCCCTCTCTAATCTTTCAATTCTTTTTTGTGTGTGATGTGTTCTCCTCCTTCGAGGAGAACCACATGACTCTCTCTGTTTTTATTTTATTTTATTTATTTTATTATTTTTATTTAATTATTAAGGACAGCTGCTGCGTAAGATTTTTATATATATTAATTACTTTGTTTTATTAGTATTATTATTATTATTATACTTTATTATTATTATTATTTTTATTATCATTATTATTATTATTTATTTGTATTTTCTAAATTATATTGTAACAAATATGGTATAAGGCATAGTCCTATATTATTTTCAAAATTTGGGTTTATAAGATCTAAAAATATTATTGTGTATTGTTATGGCTTTTCTAAAAAATTATAATTGATAAAAATTTGTTTTTATTATCATAAGTTGTTTTCCTAAAATTTTAAGTATTTATTTATAATATTTTGAATAAAAGTAAAACATAGTTTTAATTGTATTTGATTTCCAAAATATAGTCTCAAGTATTATAAATAGTCTTCTAAAAACGATCTTTATAACTTTAAGTATTTTCCTATGAATATCTTTGACTCATGAAACTAGTTTTTTTAGCTATTATAAATATTCCTAAATTCGTATATATAATATTTATCCAATACTCTTTGAAATCCTGCCTGTCCGTGACTAATCCCATTCCTCTTAATCCCTCGCCAAATCTATACTTGTGTCCATCCTAGCTAACTTGACCGTCCTTGACCCAATGGAACCGCCCGTACTGTTATCTGAGGTCACCTTGCATAGTTGTTGCACCAAAGTCGCAGTTCGTGCCACCGTGATTATCGCAACACACCGGGCGTCCTACCAGGCAAGACACCTTGCCATTTGCTGTTTAATTATTTTAGCTCATATTTCATGCATTAGTATTATTTTTTTATGCAAAATAAACTATGATACATGGCATAACTGTTAGAACTTACTGTTCATTTATATTTCTTGCTGTGTATTATTTTCTTATAAATTAAACCTAGATTTAAGGGACCACCATGTGTGTTGCATTCATTGGCCTTGACACGTGGTAACACGAAGTTGCGTGTCGCATGTAGAACACGAAAGTACGTGATTGGCTGGCCACCAGTACGTACAAGCCGTGCGATAGGAATAACCGCTAATAGGGGTTGCATGCTAGTTTGACTTAGCGGTTATAGTGGTTTGTGTTGTGGATACAACACAGTAGGCATTGGGCGGGGAGGACAATTCCTTAGCGTATGGGCTTCGATGCACTTTCCCTTGTGACCCGAATTCTCCGCTGGTGATACGGGGTTGTTGACCCATGATTACTGACGGCCACTGACGATTCTGCGAAACGTCATACACTTATTGATTGGGCCTCTAGTGCCCCAAGGGGGGACTATGCCGATCCTATTCAGCCAGGGCCCATACGTAGGAAGGGTTGTTCTTAACTACATTTTACTTAGAACGGTAGGCTACCTTTATCCGTTAGGTACGAGTACTTTTAGTTTGGTTACTTGTATCTGACCGTGGCTTAGAACAATAACTTGTCGCGGATTAGTTCGTCATATCTTGTCCTTGTTTGGTTGTAGGTGTGGCTTACTACTTCGATGAGAAGGTATTGAACCTTGTTGGGGTCCGGATACCATATTGGATTCATAACATGGAAAGATACGTCACCGTGAATTAGTTTACCATCTCATGTCCTTGTTTGGTTGGGGGGATGGTACGTTCGTTCAATAGGTACGTATTGGACCATGTTAAAATTCGATTTACTTATTTATTTGAGCAATATTTATTCAGTTTATATGGCATGATATTATGTGTCTTGTTACGTCCCTCTGAGGACCTGGTTATCTCCCCAGGTGTGTGCTATTATCTTTCGCAGGTGTTCTAGCTCTAGCCGTGTTGATCGCTATTTCTTCGAGGATGATTGCACTTGGATCGTCTTCGCTTCGCTCGACTCATTTTATTTTCTATGTACTTTTCCTTATTTTGTTGGTAGTAGATTTGTCTCCGTCCAACATATTATATCAAAACAAATTCATTCTCAGTATATGATATCTTTTATTCATTTATTCTGTGTGGATGAGATTAGTTATGGTTCTACTGCATTTTACAGCTTATGTATTCATATGAGGATTCTATATATTGGTGTGTACTTCGTATGAATACAGCTGGCATGTCTACGTTCCTAGTCCTACGTATTTTGGGATTGGGTACGTTACATATTTTTATGGTGGCCCATGCAGGTCAAGATAAATTGTTTGGTTACTTTACCGTACGAAACAAGCCTGCGAATAGGATTAGAAGTCTAGGATCTCATCCACATACTTGACCTCTTTCCTCGATTCTATATTCGACCGACTCATCGATTGCATCTTGTTTGATTCCTTCTATCATTATCCTTATCTTTCCTTCATGCTTGCTAGAGATTGACCCTACTAGTTAGATGTCCCAAACACCCTTAGCTTAATCCTTTAAGTTGGGTAGAATACCCCACGACCTAACACACCCTTGACCATTAAGGGAATACCAATAGTACTATCTATACCATAGAGACTAGAGAAATTTAACCCATTTGGTCAACCAAGCCTTGGTCAAAAAAACCGTAGAATGATGGTATAGGAGTAAACAAGACTTAGATCCTTATGACACTTAGACTATTCATATCGGTTCTTATTTCATCTACCCTCGTGCCTATGTTTTACTATCTAAACTAATGATGCTAATATAGCATAGTATTTGCAAGCTAATCCTTATCGAGCTTGATCAAGACATATGCTATAGAGTGGCCACTCACTAGCCTATTGTCTAAATCAGAACCGGTGCATAATGGTCTGATCAACCAAGTGTATTTTGGTTCGCTTTTGTCTATTACTCTACGTGGATGGGGACATAACTAAACTTGGCCCTTACAATCCCATCCACGACTGCCTTGACAATTTTTTTGAAATTATTCGATCGTCTTTGAATCACGTATTCGTATTCGATAACGCCTCCTTCGAACACTATATTGCTTCGCCCTCAGCTATTTTAGGAGGACGAAAGCGTCATACTAGAATTCCCTCTAACCTTCCCATCGGCTATGACCATTCCCACTCGATGTTGCTATATCTTCATCCCAAACTACTCAACCGTTCCCTCGACCCTAAATTTACAATCTTGACTTTCTAATCACTTGAATTTAAGAGTGATTACAATCATCTCTTAATCATATCCTTAACCTAGACTACGACCATATAAACTTCTTTAAACCCTCCTATCTACCGTTGTGCCTTCTCACCCCCTCCGAATTCTTAATTTCGAGGACAAAATTCTTTTAAGTTGGGTAGGATGTAAAACCCCTAAATTTTTACTATATTTTTATCGATTTTAGTACTGATTTAAAAATTTTGTATTTGACGTCGCGTAGTCGTATTGTACGTTGCGCGCAAACGACGTACTTCGTAATTGCTCGTCGAGTACGAATATGGACGAGCGCACATATTTTTAGAGAAATATTTTAATTTTAATTTTTATAGTTCAAAATAATTTATATAATAAATACTTTGCTATCATACAAGAATTGCTAAGTTTGTTCTTTTCATTTTAAAGGGCCTTCAACTACTAATAATAAATAATATTTTTATTGTATACTCGAAAAATATATTTATGTAAATATTATTTGTGCATACATATATAATAATTATTTATTACCTTATTTTTAATAAATAGTTTAATTTTCAAAATTATTATTATTAGTATTTTTAGAAAATATATTTCAAAATTATTGTGGAGATTTAAATCTTGATTTGAATTTATGGATTTATTTAAATAGTTAATATTTGAAATTTGATTTATCCCAATTGATTTAAACTAAGAAAATCTAATTTGATTTAAATTAGATTTGGATTTGGATTTGGATTTGATTGCTTTTAAATTAAACTACAAATTATCTATTTTGGGTTTAAACAAATCATAAACTTTATCTTATTGGGAATTCCCACATCCTATAAATAGGCAGGGACTCCTCCAATTTTCATCATTCAATATTCCTCCACAAATTCCACCACAAACGTGCGTGCATCGTGTCCGTGTTCCCCGTCCAATTCTTATTCCATCCTTTACAAGTACATTCATTTCCCCGTGTCGACAACTCCGACACGATAAATCAATTCCAAACCTAACCCTAACCTAGCCGGAATCCTGCTATCCTCCACCCCGTTCACCCCGCTGCTAGCAACTCCGCTTCCCGCGACCCGACACCGCTTCCTGCGACCAACACAAACCAGCCCCTGTCCCCGGCCCGAACAGTACTACCCCCGTCGTCATCACCACAGCCACCATCTTGCCGAACCCAAACCACCTCCGCCGAGCCTAGCCCCAAACCCCCTCCGTCGGAGCGCCGCTTCTCCCCCCACGATCTTCACCTCCGCCGCCTCTCCCCTTTCCCCGCAACTCGCCGCCCTCACTCCGGCGTTCCCCGACCTCTCCGGCTAACCCACTTCCCCCTCCGACATCCAGCTCCGCCGAGCAATCCCTTCTTCACCGCACGCGCCCACTCCGAACCCGCTCCCTCCACCGTGGTCCCGATCGACGCCTCCGCGCCGTCGCCCCCTTCTCTCGACTCTCCCGCTCTCCTCTCAGCTTCCCTCCATCTTCTCTCTCCCCTCTCTAATCTTTCAATTTTTTTGTTGTGTGATGTGTTCTCCTCCTTCGAGGAGAACCACATGACTCTCTCTGTTTTTTATTTATTTATTTTATTTATTTTATTATTTTTATTTAATTGTTAAGGACAGCTGCTGCGTAAGATTTTTATATATATTAATTGCTTTGTTTTATTAGTATTATTATTATTATTATACTTTATTATAATTATTATTGTTATTATCATTATCATTATTATTATTATTTATTTGTATTTTCTAAATTATATTGTAATAAATATGGTATGAGGCATAGTCCTATATTATTTTCAAAATTTGGGTTTATAAGCTCTAAAAATATTATTGTGTATTGTTATGGCTTTTCTAAAAAATTATAATTGATAAAAATTTGTTTTTATTATCATAAGTTGTTTTCCTAAAATTTTAAGTATTTATTTATAATATTTTGAATAAAAGTAAAACATAGTTTTAATTGTATTTGATTTCCAAAATATAGTCTCAAGTATTATAAATAGTCTTCTAAAAACGATCTTTATGACTTTAAGTATTTTCCTATGAATATCTTTGACTCATGAAACTAGTTTTTTTTAGCTATTATAAATATTCCTAAAATCGTATATATAATATTTATCCAATACTCTTTGAAATCCTGCCTGTCCGTGACTAATCCCATTCCTCTTAATCCCTCGCCAAATCTATACTACCTTATGTCCATCCTAGTTAACTTGACCGCCCTTGACCCAATGGAACCGCCCGTGCTATTATTTGAGGTCACCTTGCATAGTTGTCGCACTAAAGTCGCAGTTCGTGTAACCGTGATTATCGCAGCACACCGGACGTCCTACCAGGCAAGACACCTTGCCATTTGCTGTTTAATTATTTTAGCTCATATTTCATGCATTAGTATTGTCACCCCCAGTTTTTGAATTAGGGGTATTTTCATCATTTTCAAGTTTTATAATTTTTTAGGAATTTTATTTGATTTTATATGATTTTTAGGGATTTATTTGATTTAGTTTGAATTTTACCCAATTCGGACTGAAGTTGGAGATCCGGGTAGCCTGGACCCTAGTGGGACCCACATACTAGCTGGATTTGGCCCACATACCATCATAATTAGGCTAGAAACCATAAACCCAACTTCCATGGCTTAATTAGTCATTTTAGAGACTTAATTGATTAATTAGAATCAAGCCGAACCAAACCGAAACAAATCGAACCCAAACTAAGTCTAATGGGTTGGAGGCTTAGTGGATCCACACCCAAAACCCAATACCCCCCCTTTGGCCGACCATGATAGGGAGCACCCCTCCTCTTTCTTCCTCACAAGTAAACTCTCTCTCTCTAATTTATTTCTTCTTCCCAAGCTTTTCTTTCTCCAAGGAAACCTAACCTAGGTATGTTCATAAATTCCCATTTAATTCCCTTTAGCATTAATTCTTTCACAATAGTTGTAGAGAAGAGGATTCTCTACACTTTGCCCCTAGAATTTGTAGGTTTTCCTAGAAATCTAGGTTAGAGATTTATTTGGAGATTTTTCCATTTGAGGTGTAAATATATATGTATATATATATTTTATATATATATATATATATATATATATATATATATATATATGTGTATGTATTTATATATATATGTATTTGTGTGTGTGTGTGTAGAGAGTGGTGGTGGTGGTGTTGTGAGAGAGTATGTGTCATGAGAGTGGTGGTGAGAGTTTGTGAGAGTTTGGGAGAGTTTGTGTGAGTGTGTGTGTGTTTGTGTGAGTGTGTATGTATTTATATACATATTTATATGTGTGTGTGTATATACTTGTATATGTATAGATATGTGGGTATGTATTTATATATATATAGATGTGTGTGTGTGCTTGTGTGAGTGTGTGTGTGAGAGAGTGTGTGAGGGTGGTGTGTGTGTTTGAGTGGTATGTGCATGTGTATATATGTATATAGATATATATATATATAGACATGTGTGTGTGTATGTATTTATATATATGTAGAGATGTGTGTGAGTATATATATATATATATATATATATATATATATATATATATATATATATATATATATATATATATAGAGAGAGAGAGAGAGAGAGAGAAGAGTAGAGGATGAAGAGAAGGAGAAGTAGAATGAGAAGAAGAAGAAGAAGTGAAGCAACAGCAGCAGCTGCTGCTGTGGCAGCAGGCCACACAGCAGCAGCAGCAAGGCCTGCAGCAGCAGCTGCAATGGCAGCTACCCCCCCTTTTTTAGCCCATTTTAGCCCCCCTTTACCCCCTATAAACCCCCCCATATATATATATATATATATATATATATATATATATATATATATATATATATATATATATATATATATATATATATATATATATATGTATATATATATAGATACAAGTTAGATAGTTAGAAGAAAAGTTAGAGGAAGGAATTAGAGGAAGAAGTTACAAGAAGAAGAGGAAGAATAAGAAGAAGACTAAGAAGTTCAAGAAGTAGAAGAAGAAGTTAGAAAGAGATTAGAGAAGAAGAAAAATAGAAGAAGTTAGAGAATTAGAAGAAGAATAGGAAGGAGTTAGAAGAAGAATTAGAGGAGGAATAGGAAGAAGAAGTTAGAAGAAGAGTTAAGAAGAAGAATTAAAATAAGAGCTAGAAGAGGGTTTTAGAGAAAATCGAGTTAGAGAGTGAAATCGAGCTCCGAGTATCGGAACGCGACGAAACTTGGCGTGGACCTAGATTATATGATTTAGATTTTGCGGGTAGGCTCCCGAGTGAAAATCGGGGTTGTAGGGCGCCGGTATCGCGCCGTACCATTGCGTATCTTGAAATATTCAAGATATCGGCAATGGGCCGTATCATGGACGGGATGTCCACTTTACCTAGGTATTTTGGTAGGTAACGTATCTATAGGTTAGTATCCTACTATCCTAGGGAGATCGGGTCAAAATACCAAGCGTAGGTAGGCTAACTTGATAATTGCCTAAGTTAGAATTTTACCCTTTTTAAGGGTAAAATAGGATATTGGCCTACGGCCAAGATTTGAGTTTCGAAGTCCAAGATGGACTTGGATATGGGTTGTAAGGGTTGGTAATGATTAGAAATAGTGTAACACCCAATTTCTAAAATGAGGGTAATTTTGAAATTTTGTAATTATAATTATTAATTAATGATATTTATTTTATATTAGAATTTTTAGTGATTTTTAATTAATTTTAAATTATTTAAATTTATGACTTGTGATTTTGGTGTTGTGCTAGTGATTAGTAGATACTGCCTACCCTAGAGCCTAGTCATGTGATTAGGGTATTTTTTGACATTTTTAGGGTTATTTGGATTTATTATAATTTATTAGAATTTATTGGAATTTTTAGGATTTATTTTGGATTTATTTGGACTAGTTTGATTTTGGACTAGTTTTGACTCATGTAGACCAAACTAGGAACTAACCATAGTTAGTTGGGCTTGGTTAGGTCAAGTGGACCCTAGTCTAACCAGTGTGACTCAAGTTAGTGGTTAGTGATTCATTAGAACTTGAATTAGGAATTTAGGAATCAAGTTATTTGTTAAATGGCTTGTGTTTACACAAGTCATTTTGTGACTAAACTAGATAGGACTAGCCAAACCTAGCTCAGCCCTAACCCAAAGCCAAGTGGCCAGCCACCCTAGCTGAACCTAGGGATTCCCCCATTATAAATATTCTCCTAGATTTTAGGGCTAGCCTCTTTTTAGGTTTCTTCAAAAGTTCTAAGGAAAGAGGAGAGTCCCATCTTCCTAAAATCCTCAAAAATCCATTTCAAATCCTTTTTCCTTCAAACCAATTCCATTAGGACCTAAATTTCTTCCTCTTGCTGCTGGAATTAATTTGGATGCAGGAAGAAACAATTTGTGGGACTTGGAGGCTTGAGGAGTTCATTGCTTTTGGGTACTTTTTTATTGGAAGTTCACAAAGAGGTATCTCCTTCATTTCTCCATGAAACTTCATGCAGTCTTCACCAATAGGAAGCCCTAAGAGTCCCCCTAATGCCTGGATAAGTTTCGTGTCTTGTGTCAGTGGTTTCGTGTCCGTTCTGGACACGTATCAGTCTTGTGTCATAGGTGTTCGACCAAATGCCAATGAGGAGTTGTGTTTGATATTTTCGAATAATTTTTGAATGGAAAATAATGTTTTTATGTTGCTTACATGTTTCCAGTAGACTGAGGTGGATTTGGTGTCGTGTCATGTCGAATCGGACACGTGCACATGCGGGTGACACGCGCGCGCGTGGGAACAGTAATCCCCTGCATCTCGGGGTCTATTCTGGACACGACACGAATCGTCTCGACAAGAAATTTTGGGAGATTGTTGGGGCATGTTCTTTCATCCCTCTCCCCAAATTTCGTGTCAATTCGTGGTCGAGTTTGAGAGGAATTCGACGTGCACTGGGATTGCACAGTTCTGTGCACTGTCATTTTTTTGCCACTGATACGCTGTTATAACTTGGACACGGGGACACTTTGGCTTTGTGCAGGCACCTAGACACGAGGACACACCCTAGGCATACCTACATTGGTGACCACGAGTCCCCATTACTGTCGTGCCGTGTGCACGACACGCGTACACACGTGCACGAGCCTGTGCACACTGCACAGTGTATCAGTGCACTGTTTTCATGTTTTTATCTGTTGGACACGTTTGTGTCCTATTGCAGGGACACAAACACTTCCAGGGACACGTGTATATGTTATATGTTCATTACCAACCACTAATTACTCATATTAGTTTGATTTGTGCCTCAATTTCCCATTACCCATTTTTTTCTGAAAGTTATGTATTCTCAGTTTTTCCAATTTTTTAAAATATGAACTTTGGTATCATTTTCACCCATTAATTACTGTTATCTACATAATATTAAATCCCTAACATGTTCCCCTATATGAATTCTACTAGTGTGTCAATTTTGGGTTGTTTTGGGTGTGGGGTTGACTCAAAATCTGAGTCCTTAGTTGAGGACTGTCTTGACAGTCCTAGTTTCAACTGAACCTATTATTTTTCCTGCTTTGAACCTTTCTAGATAACTGAGTTTAATTGCTGTGATTAAACCTGGGGTTGTTTGAACTGAAACTGTGAAGGTTGAACCTGGGAATGAAGAGTGTAGGACTATTAGATGGTTTTGAGTTCAAATGTTAGTTGGTTTGATTATACACTGTTTTTATGTACTCACTGATTTCCTCCCCTCTATTTTCCTGTCACTCACACCACAGCCCTCACACACATGGTAATTTCTATCCCCCTCACTCATTCATGCATACACACTCTATTTTGTTTTCCTTTCACTGTTTTAGTATTTTCCTGCACATTGTTCTCTCACACAACACCACAGCCCTATCACTCTATGACACTCATTCACTCTATCTTTCACACACACACACACACAGCTCACTGTCACATACACATGGACACACCCCTTCCACACTTTGTTATTGCTTGCATATATTGTTTCCTGCACACATTTCTTCCTTGTTTTAGGTTCCTGACACACATCCACACATACACACTCTCTATATTCCTATCTTTCTAATGTAGGTATATGTATACATGAAATGTATAGATATGTAAAATGTGTATCTAATGTATAGGTTATACTATGTATATATATTAAGTATCATATAATATGTGTATGTGTGTGTACTATGATTTATATATAATTTATGTATGTGTGGTATACATATAGTTAACCTATGTGTATGGTTTGAATACACCAATGATTGTGTGTTGGTAGTCTAGTATGAGTTATGAATGGTGTGAGATTGCTAGGCTAGGCTTGGTTAGGCCTAGTGAGACTTATTAGACTTCTTGGGCTAGGACTTGACCTAGTTGACCTAGTTTGACTAGTCTAGTTGACTGGAGTTGACCAAGTGTTGACTTTAGTCTAGTTTGACCTAGATTCATGTAGAATGCATTGTAGAGCTTCATTTTACCATTCTGGACTTGTTGTGACTTGTGCTGTTCTGAATAGGAGCCAGACACCACTCCTCGGACAGTACTTTTCAGTTGGACACTCAGATACAGGCGAGTACATTCTCTGATCATTTCATATCCTGCTTAGAATTATTTTCCTGCTTTAAATTACTTTACTTGATACTGTCACGTTGGTCACACGGATTGGTACTATATGTGTTTTCCATAAATAAATTCACTTTATTTATTTTGTATCTGAGAAAATTACAACTGTAGGAATCTAATCTAGAAGACGATTACTTTATCCCTTGGACGATGCGATGAAGAAAACTTGAACTTCGAAGAACTTGGACAGCAACTGGGCAATCTCTCTGTTCTCTCTGAATTTGACTGTAGTGTCTGATGAAGATGAAGAAACTCTCTTTTATAGAGTTCAGGATAACTGTCCTTAAGCATACGCTCAGGTAGTTACTTGACGTGTGCATAACTGCAGGGACGCGTGGCAAATTCTGATGGAGACACATTAGCGTGCGGTTGAAAGTAGTGGAGCATATTCAGGAGAGATTGATGGCATGAATGCCACGTTGCATAACTTCTGAAGAAGTGGATAACTGAGTGCAGGACACGTGAGAACGTGTGTTAACTGCACATTGAAAATCATCCTGGACACAACTGCTGTGATACGCTGCTTTAGAAGAAGAATCATACGCTAGCTTTTGAAGGCACATGTCTTGCATACGCTGACTTGGACAGCGTAGAACCATATAAAGCTGATACGCTCACATTATTGACAGGGAGTCGTATGGAAACTATACGCTCACTTGCCAAGGAGTCGTATGGAATCCATACGCTCACTTGGTTGGGAAGGAGTCGTATGAGATCCATACGCTCACTTAGTTGGAAGAAGTCGTATGAGATCCATACACTCACTTAGTTGGAAGGAGTCGTATGAGATCTATACGCTCACTTAATTGAAAGGAGTCGTATGAGATCTATACGCTCACTTAATTGGAAGGAGTCGTATGAGATCCATACGCTCACTTAATTGGAAGGAGTCGTATGTTTGAATAAGTAGACACGTGGCATGTTTGAATAAGTAGACACGTGGCCATCATCAATCTTCTTTGATACGCCATATCTTCCAATAACTGACAAAATCTTCTCGAGCGTCGTGACTGCGGATATGATGGCTGACAGACTGTCAAAACTGACAGTAATGATGGCTTTTACATTTATGAGAGATGCTGAGCTGTCTTCGTAAAAGACAAAACAGACTCTTCGAAAACCTATACGACGGCTAGTCTTCATTGGACAGCTGTCTTTGCACGAAAGACGAAGTGTCAGATTCATCCTTTACTAAATATATGCTGTGCTGTCATCTCAGAAAATAATAAAATATTCACTGAGCGTACGGCCTTTGGATGAGCGTATGGCCTTTGACTGAGCGTATGGCCTTGAGCGTATGACTTGGACTGAGCGTATGGCTTTGAGCGTATGACTTGGACTGAGTTTCATGTCAGCGTGTCATAATTTTCACACCCTACAAGACCCCCTTCAAAGTTTTCGAACTTTATGAATTTCAAAAGTTCGAAATTACTTTGAACTTTAAAGTGAGAATAAGTCCTGATACGCTGGCATGAGTTTGTTATCTTCCTCAATATCAGTGCAAATCTTTAGGGATTTTGTTTAAAGAATATCCGCCGTTTGAACTTCTTTCTTTCTTCTATAAACAGGTCTTCAAAAACCTATTTTATTTCTTTACCACAGCTTTTGCCTTCGAGAGAGAAAAGAGCTTTCAGAAACTCAAGATCTTTCTTCTTCTTCTTCGTCTCCAACTCCATCTCCATTAATGGCACCCAAGGTTGATGCTGCTGCGAAAGGAAAGGGGAAAGCCCCTGAAGAGTCATCTCATCCTGCCGTCGACACTGCCACCACCAAGAAGACGGCCAGTCAGCGTATTTCACGCAGTGAACGGCCATTGAAACCTCTCTATGGTGAGGACGAAGATGATGAACAAATAACTATTCCCTTTTTAGGGCTCTGGTTAGAACAGAACTCAAAAAGCGTATCCCTCTTTAGGGTCAATACGTCAGCAAATACGCTTCCCTCTTTAGGGTTTAGCCGTATTCCATGTTTTTCGTTTTTACGAAAATATGTTTGGAGCGTATATATGTAAGATACGCGTATTTTTGATAGAAATATCAAAATACACTATCTTAAAAGAATATGCTATGGCAATTTGTCTCATTGAGATACGCTAACTCCTGTGTTAGCGTAAATTTTTGATGATCATCTTGTCAACCATACGCTGATACGCTCAAACTGATCATAAACTGAACTTTTAAAATCATTCACTTAAGATAAACTGAACATATACTGAACTTTGAGTCTGCCATACGCTTAAAGAAAATTGAGCGTATACTGAACCTTGAGTCTACCATACGCTTAAAGAAAATTGAGCGTACGCTGAACCTTGAGTCTGTCATACACTTAGTAAAAACTGAGCGTAAGTTGAGCTATACGCTTAGTAAAACTGAGCGTATGCTGAGCTGTACGCTTAGTAAAAACTGAGCGTATGTTGAGCTATACGCTTAGTAAAAACTGAGCGTATGTTGAGCTGTACGCTTAGTAAAAACTGAGCGTAAACTTTATCATCTCTTGACATTGAAGATTTTTAATACTTTATTCTTCATTTGCAGTAGATATTCTGGCTCAGGAAGCAGAATTTGAAGGAAGTATGGGAAATAATTATAGAAGTGATCTATCACATGTTCGTTTTCCCCAATTTGACGGACCTTCCACAAGAATAGCTCTGTTGACCAATCAGGAAGATGATACTTTGCTGAACCTGATGAGTGGACTGCCGTTACAGAGTGTAGATGGTGTTGCCCATTTGAAGCCAGCATTCCTTTTTGGAGATGCTATTGATATGAACTCCCAGCCTGCTCTGGACAAAGTATCATACAGTTACTATAGGGATGGTGATGTAAATCAGCCTATGTATTTGACTGGTTTGACAAAGAGTATCAACATAGCCCGTTTATTCCATTCGGGCCAGCAAAGACAGATGAAGTGGGATATTACTCCATCCCGACAAGCTAAGGCTGGGTGGATTGGATATCGTCAAAGAAGGTTCCGCAGTGGTACTGAACCACATGTCACATCTTTGCGAGGACTGTTACCTGTCACCATCCCTCCTGAGAACTCGGCACTGCTGAAGCCAGTCAGAGTCCCAATTTTTGCCAACGAATTTGCTCAATTAAAGAATGCCATCTACCCAAAACAGTCAATGAGGCTGACTGGTCTAGTAAATCCAGAGAACACTAGATGGACTGCTCTAGTGAGATGGATTTTGCAGAACTTCGGTGCACAGTTGAAGGCGATAGGTTTATATGATGCCATTAAGTGTACTGCTTATGGTTTCAAACCAAACCCGGATCTGTTTTTGGCATTAGCGGAGAGATATAACTATCGGACCGGCACCTTCATGACCCCAAAGGGCGAGATGGGATTCGCCCTTCATGAAATGGCATATATATCTCAGCTACCAACGGCAGATTTGCCATATGAAGAATATATCCCTTTTGTTGACGAAATGAATAAGATTTCTGCAGCCAACCCACTAATTCTTTATGTATTTGAAGAATTAATGTGTCATTACAGCATCTGTAAAGCTTTTTATAAGGGACAAGGTGGAGAGGGGGACTCCAATTGCTATTCTTCGAAGTGGATGGCTTATTTGTTTCAAGGCCGCACTGACGAAGTTCAAAAGAAGAAAAAGACCGAGCAGTATGTCAGTAAATTCAATCCCTTGAGTCAAGCCGAGATTAACAGATTAATCCGGGAGACTAATCATGATGACATTGTCGTCGAAGAAGACATCGACAGCTACAAGGCCGGTGATAGGTTAGAAACCTATATTAAGCAGGGTGGTCGAGAATTGTCCGTTGAAGGTCATCTGGCCGGATTCATATCTCTTTGGCTGAGGAAATTCGTAGTTCCTGGCACCTGTTCGACAGACAGGATGCACAGAGGAGTCATCTTCGCAGCAGTCCATCTGGTTTTGGGTATAAGATGGATCTATTAACGGCAATGACCTGCCGTCTGAATGTCGGATTAAGGGCATACACAGATAGGATGTTCGAATTGGCACGGAAGAGCCTGACGTCCTTTCTTCGGGTAGAAATGCCCTTTACATACTTGTTTGGATGGCTGCTTCTACATTTTGAATCTCTGATGAGTGCTGGGATGGCTAGGCCAGATGATACTTTCCTTGAAAGGTACAAGCACATACCGAAATGGAGATATGACACTTTAACCGATTGCAGAACCATCTTGAACAGGGGAGAACTATGGAGCTTCACCTGTGTTCCTCCCCCTATTGGTTATGAGACCATGCCCAGGAGATTGATTGACGGCGTTGGTGCTAATGAGTTGGATGATGCCCAACATGAATGGCTAAAGAGAATCAGGCCATCTCATTTAATTTGCCACCGTGACAACATCACATATCTAGAACCATATATTCCGAGCAGATTTGCTCGTCAATTTGGTTACGATCAGTTGCATGTGGGCAATGCAACGACGTGTTTTGCTCATCAAGGCGGGTTGGTTGATGGTGCCAGAGCTTGGCTATATTACATTGCCAAAGGTACAGGGGCTACCTTTTCTATGCCAGATCCGGTCAACTATCGGAGAGGAGCTATGATATTGGCGTCCTATGCCAGATTTTATGTATCAGCTAATACCTTTGATGAAAAATTTAGCATCTTAGGTAAAAGCTTTATTCATGTTGAAAAGAAATCAACCAAATCCGCCTTGCCTAGGGATTGTCACGACAAAGAAGATCCTCTGGCCACCGATGAAGTTGATGATGATGTTTTGGAAACTTTCTTCTCTGATGACCTTCATCAACCATTGCATGTGCCTATCGGGAGTGCTAAAGAGAGTATATCTGTTGATAATACACCGAAGAGGAAGAGGAGTAAAGGTGCTGCGGGTCCTGCCGCAAAAAGAGCTACTCGAGCAGCGACTCAAAGTCGCGGAGGAATTACTATTCCCGGGAATTCTCCTGTTTCTGAACGAGCTAGAGATGTTGATGAAGCAGGTAGTGATCCAATAGACAATTATCCTACTGTTCCTTTAACCAAAAGAATAGGAAGGAAAGTAATAGTTTCAAAAACTAAATCCGTAATTTGTCTGGATGCAGAGAGTCCCACCGATCGTGCTATGCGATTGGCTGCAGAAAAGCAAGCTGCTTTTGATTTTTCTGTAAAGACAGAAGAAGAAGAGATTCCTGAAACTGCTGGGTCTTCTAGGCCTTCTGATATAGTCTCAGTTCCACCAATGGCCGATGATGCGCAGGAAATTAGTCAACCTGCGGTAGAGGCCGAGCATCAGACTGAAACGGCTAATGACTTACTGATTTCGGGAGAATCAGTGAAGGAAGCCACTCCTCTCAATCCAATTGTTGAAACTTCAGAGAGCGAACAAGTTGACTATGAACCGTCGTTTCATTCTTCTGGAGAAGAAGACATGGAGATAGACGATGAATCACCGTCTAAAACACCAATCGATGCACTGAAGACCATTGGTCAACCCTCAGGGTTGACACCAGAACCGGAGAGGCATCTGGAAATAGAAGTTCAAATTCCGAGTACTTCTGGGGCGGGAAGCAGTGAAATAAATCCCGTGTCAGAAAGTACCCTGAACAGACTAAGAGCCGGATTGAATGATCCGAAGGAGACTGAATATGAACCAACTCCAGGTAATATTTTATTCATCAAAGTTTTGTCTTGTCTTGGTTTTATTGTCTTTAAATTTCTGATCATGTTTCTTTGATTCCAACAGCTGTAGGAACTGCACCGGCTATGAGTTCTACTCAAGCCCCACTTATTCAAACTGAAGTGGGTGAGGGGAGTTCCCATCTGCCGAGTTCTCCAAAAGTACTAACTTCAGCTCCAAGAATAGAAGCTCCTTCTGCTCCTTCCCCTATTATTGCAGCGACTCCCGATTTTAACACAGGGATAGCAAAGATCATGGGGATGTATTCAGACATTATTTATACATATCTGGATACATATTCGAGGCGACTCATGAAAGATGAAACTATGCCCTTTTCGAGTCTTCGAGAGGCGACAAGTTTTCCACGTTCAGCTTTGAGACAATCTGGTTATGAGGCTCAATGTGTCTTCTTTGAACATCTCCTGAATAAATTAGAAGCAAACATCCATAAATATTGGAAGATTAAAAAGGAGGACGTTAATTCTCTGACTGCAGCTGAGATTGCTCAATTGGAGAATGAAGCTCAAGCTCAGCACATTGCTCTGACAGAATTCCTCGCTCAGTCTTCCAAAGAGCTAATGGCGAAAGACGAAGAAATCATAAGTACTCGTCAGAATATGGAACGCCTAGAGCAAAATGAAGCGTCAAAAGCTGAAGAACTTAGAAAGCTGAGGGAAGAGCTAGCTCGTATTCAGGAGCAAATTACCTCTGTGGAAACAGAACAATCAAAGATTGCTACTGATCAAAAATCTGCAGCTGAACGCTGTCAAGTTTTACAGCAGGAGCGAGATTTGATGCAAACTAATCAGATTGAGGAGACCAATCGCCGTAGCTCTATTATTGTAGAATATGACCAACGGATGATTAGAGCAGAAACAGCAGAGCGAATCAAGAAAGCTCATGATGAAAAGATGAATAATGTAATCGTTCGTATTCAGGAGATCATTACTCCTCCTAAATAATTCTTTTACATTTATCATGTATTTGAAGTTTTGATACCCATTTGTAATCATTGTTCTGATTTTGATTGAAATGAATATCTTGGCTTGATTTCAATTTTGTGGATAATATTTTTGTAGAAAACATGTTCAGAGGTAAATAATACATGACATATCTCAATAGAATAGAATATACAAATAAACTTTGCAACTCTATCATGATATTAAACCAAGGATTTTTAGTTTAATACTGATTAGAGAAAACAGAATTCCGATATAAAGATATCTTTAAATTCTATTTTCCATGATCTTTGGACTCGGAAATCAAAAGACGAGATATCATTTTCAGAGAATAGAAAATATGATACATAGAAAATTTAGAGGTAATATGGACATAATTTTCTACAAGATCTTTATTAAAACCACTGGGGATCTAATAAAACAAAAATATCAAATTCTCTGGGAAGATGATACATGGTGGAATATCAGTTTCCTCTGGGGATAACGATATCGAAATAACTTTTGTAGAGAAGAATTTTATATTTGCTGGGGAATGATGAAAATATTATACATAATATTTCTTTAAGAATTTGCCATTGATAGGCATCATCATAACTTTCCCATCCATAGAAGCAAGTTGATATGCTCCGTTAGAGAAGACTTTGTTTACTACGAATGGGCCTTCCCATTTCGCATCAAATTTGCCTTTGCTCATATGTGTCATGGTCATGGGACGTCTGACAGTAAGGACCAGTTCTCCCTTCTGATATGCTCTGACTTTGACTTTCCGGTTAAAAGCTTTTGAGATTCGGGCCTGATAAAGCTCGATATTTTGTTGAGCATACAATCGTTTTTCATCTAGAGCTTCCAATTCTTGAAGTCGAAGACGATCATTGTTTTCTATTGTAAGTTCATTGGAGATTGCAATTCTCAGAGAAGGAATCTGGATCTCGAGAGGAAGAACAGCTTCACACCCATACACCAAAGAGAAAGGCGTACATCCGGTCGCATTGTGAACTGTGGTGCGGTAGGCCCATAAACATTCACCAAGCTTCTCGCTCCAGTTGCGTTTATTGGAAGAAATGAACTTTTTTAAGAGTTTGATGATTGTTTTATTGAAAGCTTCTGCCAATCCATTAGCTGCTGGATTATATGCTGTAGAAGCTAAATTATTAATCCGATGATCGTCGCAGAATCGAGTAAATTTCTGACTGACGAACTGCGGTCCGTTATCATGGATAATACGCCGAGGAACACTAAATCGATAGATGACATGATGTTTGACGAAGTTGATAACACTAGAAGTTTTAACTTCAGATAACGGGATTGCTTCAGCCCATTTGGAAAAGTAATCAGTTATTGCTAGAATAAACCGATGTCCTCTTGATGATGGTGGGTTGATGGGACCAATGACGTCCATGTCCCAAGCTTCAAAGGGCCATGATGCCGCTGTTGGGTGTAAGAACTCTGACGGTTGATGTATAAAGTCTGCATGAATTTGACAGGCTTTACATTTTCGAGCATATTGAATAGCGTCAGCCACCATCGTGGGCCAATAATAACTCATACGTCGGATACGATCTTGAAGTTTAGGACCTGGTTGATGAGCTCCACAAACACCATCATGTGCTTCACGGATTATCTGTTGTGCTTCTTCACCAGCAATGCATCGGAGGAGAAGACTGTCGTAAGACCGACGATATAATGTCTTCGTCGTATGATTATAATAGAATCTGAGAGATCGACGCCGGATAGACGCTGCTTCACTCAGATTATCAGAAAGTATATCATACAAAACAAAGTCTAGAAACGGGCGTCTCCAGTCTTCAGTTATGGCTTCTGTTTCATTAGAAAAGACATATTCCATAGTAGAACCGGAAGAAGACGAGGACATTTTGCCAAACTTTAATCTAGCATCAAGGTTGAGAGAATCTTTGTCTGGTTTGTGAAAAAAAGCCAAAGCCAAATTATTCTCAACACAGAATAGTTCTCGGTTATAAACTACTATCACTTGCTGACGTCTGATTGGTATAGCTAATACAGCAGCAAGATTAGCTAAAGCATCAGCTTCTACATTATAGGCTCGTCGAACATGTTCAATAAAGAAACCTTCAAAAGATGAGGCTATAGAGAGTGCTGCTCGATGATAAGGTATCAAATCCTGATGACGAACTTCATACGTTCCTCTGATCTGATTGACAATAAGCTTGGAGTCTCCATAAACTTCCAAATATTGAATATCTAGATGTTTAGCAAGTTGAAGACCAATGAGTAATGCATTGTATTCGGCTACATTGTTTGAACATGATTGATCTAGAGAATAAGCCCTCTGAATAGTTAGTCCTTCTGGGGATACAAGAACAATCCCAACTCCAGCGACAATATCACCGTTAGGACCTATTCTAGATGCTCCTTCAAAGAATAGACGCCAGGTAGGAATTTCTTCAGAAACTAGATTTGAATCCAAGACTTCATCAGAAATCTTATCATATAATTTAGAATCTTCTGGAATTGCATGAGCAGCCAGAAAATCAGCAAGAGCCTGTCCTTTAACTGACTTCTGAGGAATATAATGCATATCGTATTGAGCTAACAAGATTCCCCAATTAGCTAGTCTGGAGTTGAGAATACCAGGTTTCTTCATCATAATCCTGATGGGATTCACTCTGGAAATGACGTGAATCGTTTGACCGATAATATAATGTCGCATTTTCTGAACAGCAAACGTTAATGCTAAGCATTCTTTCTCGATTGGAGAATAACGCGGTTCAGCACCTGTCATTGTGCGACTGAGATAATAAATAGCCTGTTCATAGCCATCTTTATTTTTCTGGGCAAGTAATGCACCAAAAGAATGATCCATGGCTCGAACATATAGAAGGAATGGTATTCCCGAGACGGAAGGTACCAAAACTGGAGGGTTCATGAGATACTGTTTAATATCGTCAAATGCTTTTTGACATTCTTCGTTCCAAACGAAAGATACACCTTTCTTCAGAAGTTTGTTGAATGGTCTGCAGCGTCCTGATAAGTTGGAAATGAATCTCCTGATATAAGCAATTCTTCCTTGAAATCCTCGTAGCTCTTTTAAGGTGCGTGGAGGACGCATCTCTTGAATGGCTTTGATCTTCTCGGGATCCACGTGTATACCTTTAGCGGTAATGACGAAGCCGAGAAACTTACTACTAGAGACGCCCAGGAAGGACTTAGTAGGGTTCATTTTAAGTTGATGTTGATGCATTAAATCAAAGATAGTCTTCAAATCTTGGATATGATCCTCCTTTCGTCGACTTTTGACCGCAATATCATCAACATAGCATTCGACTATTTTCTGGAGATGTTCGCAGAATATAGTGCTCATTGCTCGCTGATATGTTGCTCCCGCATTCTTGAGACCAAACGGCATCACTGTATAACAGTATGTACCGATCGGCGTTCTGAAAGAAGTGTGTTTTTCATCATCTGGAAACATTTTGATCTGGTTGTATCCCGAATACCCATCCATGAATGACATTCGTTCGAAACCATATGTATTGTCGATCATGATATCAGTAATTGGAAGAAGAAACTCGTCTTTGGGACAAGCTGCATTGAGATCACGAAAGTCTATACAGACCCGAATCTTGCCAATCTTTTTAAGGACAGGAACGATGTTAGCCATCCATTCAGGATGTTGTTCCTCTCGAATAAATCCAGAAGCCATAAGCTTATTGACTTCAGCTTCAATTGCATCCATGATGTCTGGACGAAATCGTCGCTGTTGTTGTTTGACCGGTTTAGCATTTGGCATGATATTGAGTTTGTGCATTGCAATCTTCGGATCTAGTCCCGGCATATCTTCGTAACTCCAGGCAAAGACATCGATATAATCACGAATAAGCTTGATCATTTCTTGCTTATCTGTTTCTGAAAGACTTTCACTGATGAATATTGGTTTAGGAGACCCTTCTTCACCAACATCAATTTGGATCAGTTTATCTTCAGTAGGAGGTTCCCTCTGCTCGAACCTGAATTCTCATTGATTATCTAATCTTTGAGCCCATTGTTCCGATTCGGGTGATATTTCAAAATCATCCTCATCTTCATCATTTTCCTGCGGGCCATCAACAGAGACCATATTGATGGATAGAATAGAACGATGGAGATCGCCAATACTCATGTCAGAATCCCAAGAAAGGGAATCGGAAGACTCAGATCGTTCGTCTTCATCGGATTTTGAATCTTCATGGACTATGTTGATAAAGGAAGTAGGAGCAATGTAACCTAAACCACATTTTGTCCTTCCGTATTTTAATGGAGGAATTCGAACAGGCATTCTTCTTCCTTTTCCATTATTGAGACTGGTTCTAAAGTCATAACCCATATTCTTAATGATATTTTTGGATTGTTGACTGTAGCGACGCAGTTGTAATCTTCCAGTATCATCGTTTGTGTCATCTTCTTCCAAGTTAGGAGGATTTTGGGATCCTTTATAAAAGAAGATTGGATTTTCTCCCTTCTTTCTAGCAGGGACCACGAAGTATGATTTTTGTATGGACTCCAATGATACGTCTGTATGAAGAGTTTGAATAACTCCTATAGTTAGTAACTCTAAGCTATCTAGCAATTGTAAATAACTTTGTACATGATTACAGACATCAATATACTGCAAAGGAGATGTTTCATTAATATCAAATACGGTATTTACAACAGAAGGCTGAGCCTTATCAGACTTAGTCAAATTAATGACAAAAGGGGGAGAGGAAGAGCGATCAGAAGTTTTGTTTCGATTAAGATCGATAACAAAAGGCTCAGAAGAGGTGAGCTCCATTGAAGAAGATCGTGGATAAGTAGTACGTCCACTGACTGGAATGACTAGAGTATCTGGTCTAGCCTGAGAAGGTGGAGGGGGAGTGGTACGTCCACTGACAGGAATTATCAGTGAGCCTTGTGGAGCTTGGGAAGACGGTACAGTAGTACGTTCACTGACAGGAATTATCAGTGAGCCTTGTGGAGCCTGGGCAGGTGATGAAGTAGTACGTCCACTGACAGGAATTATCAGTGAGCCTTCTTCAGATGATTTAACAGACTGCGGAGGAGTGATACGCCCTTTTACAGGAATAACAAAAGTGCCAACTTTTGCTATCTCATCATCATTATCCATAGCTTGCAAGACTTTTGAGTATTCATCTTTGTACATGCGAGCGTCATTGAAGTAAGCTTCAACTCCTTTGAATGGATAGAGATCTGCAACCTCCTTTTGAACTTCTCCATTATCATCAACATATTTGAAACACTGATGAAGAGTCGAAGGAACGACATTATGTTCATGCAAGAATGGTCTCTCCAACAGAGCATTGTATGAGCAACCATGATTGTCGATGATGTAAAAAGTAACTTTAGTACGAAGATCGCCTATTTGAAATTTGAGGCAAATCTTGCCCAAAGGCTCACTTTTTCCTTGATTGAATCCCAAGATGGTAGTGATAGTGCTGGAAAGACTATGCACAGGTATCTTCAGTACGTCTAGCATAGCTTTTGGCATAATACTGAGAGCAGATCCTGGATCAATCAGGAGACGATCAACCTTCATAGAATCAATATATCCTATATGATATAAAGGACGGTCATGTCGATTATCCTCTAGCAGCATATCGTCCTGCGTAAAGGTAATGTTTGGAATAAATTCCAATACATTATGGCAATGAGAAACAGATTCTGTTTCCAACTTCTTGAGAAGAGTTAGGCAGGTTTCTGCTTGCAGCAGGGCTTCACTTAGAGTTTCTCGAGTCTCTTTAGAGAGGCGTAAGAGCTCGAAGATTGATAATTTAGCTGGGGTATTGGCTAGTTGAGCCAATATATCAAAATTATAAGGCTTTTCAAGTCCTGTAGGAGATGACTTCTTCAATGGTTTGTCGAAGCGGACTTGTTGTTTGCCTTTGTCAGCTGCTATTGGTTTAGAAGGAACTGCCTCAACAGGAACATTTGAAGGCTCTTCAGTAGAGACTGGTGTTGGAGCTGTAACCGGAGGGACGTCAGAAGTTTCTTCAGGAATTTCAGCATAATCTTTCAGATATATTTTTCCTGACCGAGTTCCAGCATGAACTTCAACTTCAGATTCTGGTTCAGGGTCTATGGAAACTATGTTGCAATTCTTTATCTTGCTCTTGGTTCTTTTATGTTTGATGAGAGCTTCATTCCAGAAACCAAGGCCAACACGAGATTGATTATGCCTCATAGTGATGGCTAAAGGTGCTCGGAGTCCTTTGCCTGAGTTCAAACCAGGAGCAGTGGCTAGATCATAACCCATCTTCGCCATCAATTCACGAGATTGTGAACTGTATAGATGAAAAGTAGGCTTGTACCTATCTTCAAATTGAGGTACAGATTTTATCTCCGTAGGGAGTGAATTTCCTGCCGAGATGAAAGTAGAGGTTAGATAAAAATCGGGTATGAAACTAGAAGTCACATTGCATGACTTAGTCTTCCCGAGCTTCTTTTTAGATGAAAGAATCTTTCGAGGAGAAGAGGAAGACGTTTCAAACTCCGTCATTAAATCCGGGTGAATCCACATGATCTCTCCCTTCTTAGTTGTGACAGGAACAAGCCCGTCATTCTGTGCTGGTGGGATGTTTACAACTTCAAGAGTTGCTTTGGGGATAGGAACAATCCCACTTTCTACCATTAAGGGAGGGAAGTCACCGAACTGCATTGAAATTACATTTGCTGTGACTGTCTTGTCTTTGGGTGTCAGTGTCACAGCTCCTGATTTAATCATCTCTTGGATCTTCCCTTTTAATACATAGCAAGACCGGATTGTATGACCCAGCATTCTATGATATGGACAGTATTTTGGATGATCTGTCTTATTGGCTTCATCAGGCTTTTTAATTTTTGGCAATTGAATCTTATTATCTTTGAGCAAGCATTCAAAGATACCCTGAACATCGTCATCGTCAAAAGAATATTCTTCCTTCGGCCGAGGAGGTCTCTGTTGTTGATTTATTGGAGCTGGGGTAGCTTGAGTAGTCTTTACCTCTTGACTACTGCTTTGGAGATTGACTTCAAGAGTTTCTTTCCCTTTGCGATTGTTGGGTCGAGTACTATTGCTAGCACTCTGATTTGATTCTTTGGGAGCCATTTGTACCCCTAGACCCTTGAAGGTCTCAGCACTGACCTCGGCAGCCTTGGTACTGACGATAAATGAAGGCCAATCTTGGAACTGAGTGGAACCTGTCCACATGCTGATAATTGGTAAGAGATTCGACTTGCAAGTGTCAATGGTAACAGCATCGGGAGTTCCGAGAGGCATTTTGAGGGCTTCTCTTCTGAATCTTTTAATGAAGTCCACGGTGGTTTCATTATTTTTCTATTTAATTCTTATGAGGGCTGACATGGTCATGTCATTGAGCCCTTCATAGAATCGTTCAAGAAACATTTGCTTGAAACCAGCAAATGAGATAATGCACCCCTCAGGGAGACTTCTATACCATTCATAAGCCGTTCCTTTGAGACACCCAACAAACACCCGAATAAGGAGGGCGTCACTTGGTTGCAGTTGATCGGTCATTACTTCAAAATGATTAATGAACTGACTTGGGGAGGTTGTCCCATCAAAGAAAGAGATGGTCGGAGGTTTGTATTTTGGTGGATACGATACCTGCTTCCATTCTATTGGGTAAGGTTGTTTGATACCTAACCTTTGCAAACCATCCTTCTGTTTAAATGCCTCAAATTGAGTTCGGAGATTTCCTAACTCTTCAGTAACAATTCCGAAGGATTGTGGAGTTGTAACTTGTTGAGTATAATTGGGAGGAGGGACTGCAGCATATGTACCACCCCAGCTCCAGACTGACTTAGAGTGGGTTGTACAGGAACATTGGATTGTACTCCCGGAATAGTAGAGGGTTCCGTGTTTGGAACAACAGGAGTATTTAATACAACTGGAGGGGCTGTATGTTGGACTTGCTGAGTTTGATGTTGAGCTTGCATAAGAGTGTGCATAGCATTCAACGTATCTGCCATAGCTCGCAACTGTTGTTCTAAGGAAAAATCCTTTGTTCATAAGCTTCGGTGCTAGTGGAAGGTTCATGATTGCCCTCTGCCATGTAAGGGGTAATCATTCGAGGAATAGATGATGAAATAGTCTGTTCTGAATCATCACTGTGTGAATCAGTATCTTTCTCGGGGCTATTTACGGGAGTCAATACTGGAAAGTTAGATTCTCCAAGGAAGTCTTCTGTGATCTCCGGATTACCACTTGGATGAGAAGAAGAAGAGGTTCTGGCCAAGGCTCCGGTCCTGGATCGGGTGCCGAGATAAACGCCATCTTCAGAGTCTGCTATAGCATCAGACCGTATGCTACCCCCAATATTTCTGGAGGTCATGTTGACAGAAGCATAAAGAGGTTCATCTTCATCCAACATTGGTTCATACTGAATCCGTTCAAAAATAGATTGTCTTTTTGGTGAACAACAACATTGAATTACAACTCGAGGTTGGAAGTTGCAACCATGCTTTTCATGGCAAATATGAGCAATATCATAGCCTGATGGAGTGTCAATTCTCCGTTTATTTTGCAAATACTCCCGGAGATCTGTAGGAACAGATTGGGATGTACTTGAAGATAGTTTCTGTGTAGAAACTTGTCTTTTGTTCTTCTGTCTTCTCGGTTCTTGAGTGTATAAAGATCGATTAATTTGAGCCATATAATTTTTGGCATATTCTGCATCAGGGTCTAATATACTTGTCTCAGTAGAATCGAGACGATTCTGATTAAGCTTGTTACGAAGATCCGTAGGAGATCTGACTTTGGTATCAGTCTTGGATACTTGTAATTTGCCTTTCTCAGATCGAGAAATTTGGAGAAAAGGAAGATGGATATTATTCCGACTGGGAGTCGGTAATAATCCATCTTTGGAGGAATTAGCCAAAAGGCGTTTTCCTATGTTTGATCTAGTAAGAGTACTAGTCAAGTTAACTCCAGAGGTAAAGACCTTAGGAGTAGAGGAGTTGACTAAAGAGTCTTTCTCCTTGGTTGGCACAAGATGTGCAAGTTGAGGGAGAATCATTTGTATGTTCTGTGGAAGAGAACCCCCAGCTTGATTTTGAGAAACAGTCAAAGGACTGTATCTGTTAGCATACGCTGACTTCAGTTTGGACTTCTGGTCATACGCTGCCTTTTTATTAGCATACGCTGGCTTTGGCTTAGCGTACGCTGCCTGATGTTGGCTTTTGTACGCTGCCTTTGTCGTACATTCAGAGTCATCAATGGCTAAAGAGCCGACTGCTGTTGTAAGAGTAGAGGGAGAAAGGACTTTGACATGTCCAGAGATGGTTTTCCTTGTACACGCTGACTTGGTTAAAGAACCAACTTTGTCAGCGTGACTAGAAGAAGCCACTGTTGCCGTATTCAGAGAAGCCGAAGTGTGCTCAGTTGAAGTTGAAGACGTGTTCTTGTCAACGTGAGAAGTGACAGAAGCGTCTCGGGCTGTTGAAGAAGACTTAGTGACATAGACAGAGCGTCCTTTCTTCTTGGCAACAGGAAAAGCGGAGGAAGCAGTGCGGCCCTCCTTCGCCTTGAGCATTTCTTCATAAGCCGATTGGTCGAATTGTACAACCATCGTCTTCTTCGTCAAGCCGATTGACGAAGTATCGCATTGAGTTGTTGCTATCTCGTTGGAGGAGACAGCTTTCCCCAGCAGAGTCGCCAATTTGTTTTCCATAAATAAATTCACTTTATTTATTTTGTATCTGAGAAAATTACAACTGTAGGAATCTAATCTAGAAGACGATTACTTTATCCCTTGGACGATGCGATGAAGAAAACTTGAACTTCGAAGAACTTGGACAGCAACTGGGCAATCTCTCTGTTCTCTCTGAATTTGACTGTAGTGTCTGATGAAGATGAAGAAACTCTCTTTTATAGAGTTCAGGATAACTGTCCTTAAGCATACGCTCAGGTAGTTACTTGACGTGTGCATAACTGCAGGGACGCGTGGCAAATTCTGATGGAGACACATTAGCATGCGGTTGAAAGTAGTGGAGCATATTCAGGAGAGATTGATGGCATGAATGCCACATTGCATAACTTCTGAAGAAGTGGATAACTGAGTGCAGGACACGTGAGAACGTGTGTTAAGTGCACATTGAAAATCATCCTGGACACAACTGCTGTGATACGCTGCTTTAGAAGAAGAATCATACGCTAGCTTTTGAAGGCACATGTCTTGCATACGCTGACTTGGACAGCGTAGAACCATATAAAGCTGATACGCTCACATTATTGACAGGGAGTCGTATGGAAACTATACGCTCACTTGCCAAGGAGTCGTATGGAATCCATACGCTCACTTGGTTGGGAAGGAGTCGTATGAGATCCATACGCTCACTTAGTTGGAAGAAGTCATATGAGATCCATATGCTCACTTAGTTGGAAGGAGTCGTATGAGATCTATACGCTCACTTAATTGGAAGGAGTCGTATGAAATCTATACGCTCACTTAATTGGAAGGAGTCGTATGAGATCCATACGCTCACTTAATTGGAAGGAGTCGTATATTTGAATAAGTAGACACGTGGCATGTTTGAATAAGTAGACACGTGGCCATCATCAATCTTTTTTGATACGCCATATCTTCCAATAACTGACAAAATCTTCTCGAGCGTCGTGACTGCGGATATGATGGTTGACAAACTGTCAAAACTGACAGTAATGATGGCTTTTACATTTATGAGAGATGCTGAGCTGTCTTCGTAAAAGACAAAACAGACTCTTCGAAAACCTATACGACGGCTAGTCTTCACTGGACAGCTGTCTTTGCACGAAAGACGAAGTGTCAGATTCATCCTTTACTAAATATATGATGTACTGTCATCTCAGAAAATAATAAAATATTCACTGAGCGTACGGCCTTTGGATGAGCGTATGGCCTTTGACTGAGCGTATGGCCTTGAGCGTATGACTTGGACTGAGCGTATGGCTTTGAGCGTATGACTTGGACTGAGTTTCATGTCAGCGTGTCATAATTTTCACACCCTACAATATGGATCTTTTCATGAGATGTTATCCCCCTCGGGAGCATCGGATACTGTATGTTTTGTGCGTTTCACAAATCATCACGTATCTCTATGCTTTCTCTGATTTACGAATCGCTTGTGACACATGTACTCTCATGTTCACAGAGCCATCATGAATCACCTTCACGTATCACTCATTTTATGAGCCATGTGAAGTTTCACGAATCTTAACATAACTTGAACAGATCTTTGTGTATCGATTGGGGATGGGGGAGTGGAAATAGACATGTGAATATTATCCCAGTAGCTGTAGTTATGAATCACTCTCTTAGCTGTAGTCATGAATCTCCTATGCCATTCACATGTTTATATTTTACTCTGACTCACTAGTCACTATTAGCTCTCTATGTATAGTAGATATTTCCATTACAGTTTCTCTCTCTGTTTACATACTGCATTTCTTCAGTATCTATATCTTACTTTACTGCATGATTATATTTTCTAACCTGCTATGAACTGTTGAGATGTACTGTACTCGCTCCTGTCCTGACTGGACCTGTTGAAAATATTACAGAGGATGAGGAGGAGGCCCTATGTACCACCTATTACGGAGCAGGATTAGACGACACCTGCGACCTGGTTCCTCTGGAGGACCCAGCTGCAGCACAGGATGCTATTCCCAGAGTCTAGACTAGATAGCTAGGCTTTAGTTTTCTTTCAGTATTGTGTTATTTGATTTTCAGTTGTTCTTCTGAGATGTTGTTATATTTAGAGACATGTATTGAGCTGGATGTTCTTTAGTTGTTATCTTATACACTTAGATTTTCTCTCTCTTAGTAGTATTACATTGTGCTTCTGATCTCTCTATCTACCTTTACTATTCTGTATCTGCCTTAGATGTGATTGAGACTGTTCTGTTATGTCACCTCCATTCGGAGTGTATATACTGTATAGGTACCTTTTAATTGTTAGATGATTGACCTAGGACAGCGTTCTACCGCCGACACTACGGCGTAGGCTGGGCGTTGTTACGTTCTCGTACCCTCACAGTGGGTGCGGGTCGTGACACGTTTTTAGTGGTGGCCCATGCAGGTCGAGTTTATGTAGTGGTATTCGAACTAGAGTATCACTACAGCCTGCAGTAGGATTAGGATATTTTTGAAGGTACTCAATCACAAATAGGAAAAACTCTTATTCAGATTCCGTATATCTACATTTGTCGCTTATTGTCTTCTTTGAATTTAAACTGTCCTCCTTTGGTATTTCGTCTCATTCTCAGCAATTGTTTCCTTTTGATCTGTGTCTCCAGGATGGTTGAGACGCGATCGCATCGCCAGGGCCAGGAGGACGTCGATGAGAGGTCTGCCACCTCTTATGCTCAGCAGTCAGCCCCTGGTGCCGCAGCCCCAGTCATGCCAGCTGGGGTAGGAGTTTCAGCAGCTTTTGGAGGAGCCCCACCAGCAGTGAGGCATGAGCCGAGTCCGGTAATTCCGAATGTACTTCTTCAGCAGCAGCAGCCACCTGCAGGGACGATTGACGCCGTTCAGCTGTTAGCCTTCTTCCGGCAGTACATGGAGGGTCAGCAGACCAAGCAGCATGGGCAGACAGCAGAGCTCGCACGAGACATTGAGCTGGCGATGACTGCGGTAGAGAGAGTCATAGCTCAGCCAGCGGCAGTCCCGCAGCCGTACCAGCCACGGGAGAAGGGCATCCATGATTTCCAGAAGATGCACCCGAGAGACTTCCGAGGGACAGAGGGGATCTTGTATGCCGATGAGTGGATCAAGCATATGGAAGAGATTTTCAGGTTGGCTGAGATCCCGACGAGGCTCCAGATAGAGGCAGCGGCCAGCATGATGCAGGATCTGGCCCGTACATGGTACCAGACCGACCCGAGGGTCGGTACAGCAGGACAGACTTGGGCAGCATTTAAGAAGCTGTTCAAGGAGAAGTTCTTTCCAGACGCAGCACTGGGAGCCCACGAGACCCAGTTCGAGGCCCTAGTCCAAGGGAACCAGTCTATGGAGGAGTACACAGGAGAGTTCTGCCGCCTGAGCAGATTTATGGATGACTTGTCCGAGACGACGAAGGCCCGGAGGTTCCGGAAGGGCTTGGTAAAGGAGGTCAAGTCCTACACCAAGAATGCCCGCAGCACTACATTTGAGGAGATCCTGGTGGACGCTTTAGCTGCAGAGGATGATCTTGAGCTTAGGCTCAAGAGGGGGCGAGACTCCCAGGGAGGCAGCAGTAGCGGAGGACCGGCCAAGAGGCCGCACGTTCAGCATCAGTTTCAGCAGCAGTTCCAGGGTCACGACCATCAGCAGGGACAGTGTTGACACAAAGTCACAGTCAACCAAATATTGACTACATTGACTAAATAAATATCTGTATAAATTCAATACGACACACGACGTCTGCATTTAGTTCAGGACAGACAACAGCTCAGTTTCCGACTCTCAGTGTATTTTCGAGTCTGTACTTTTACATTTTATTGAGTCTAGAAGTATGTACTCTGAGTTATGCTGCGCTCTTGGAACTTAGTCTATAAGCCTACCCAAAATCTCAAGCTCCACCAAAACAAAAATTGCCCACAAGTCCCACTTAGAACCACTCTGTGCTCTGGAGACAGAGTTCGGGCCGAACTCTGCCTCCACACATAGTTCGGGCCGAACTCTGTCCCCTAGAAATCAGGAACCCTAATTTTAGGGTTAGCTGGTTGCTAGCTGTCCAACGGCCAAATTTTTGAATTTTCCTACCCGAATTCTGGCCGAATTCTGCCTCTAAAAACACTATAAATAGGGCATGAATTCTCTCTTTTTAACTCACTCAATCTTCTCTTCTCTTCTCTCCTACAAGCTCAATAAGCCATACCCTTCCTATCTACTAGCCACAAGCCTCCTAAGTCTCGAGTGCTCAGCATCTCTCAGTTAGGATTCTTGTGCAAGAGTGAAGAAGTCGCTTGGACAATTCCAAGCAATCGCCACTGCGATTCTCTGTAAGAAGTTGACGTGCTCTTCTGAAGTAAAGGCACGGGTTGTAAGCTACTATTTCACAAATAGTGGATTTAATCCTGAGCTAGAGTTCTCAAGCCTGGACTAGTCCTCCACGAGGGAAACCAGGTTAAAATTGCTGTGTTTGCGTATGCTCTTCTGCTCTTCATTTATTTTCCGCACTTTACTCTGATTATTTATTGTTGGTAAAAGAGTTATTTTTAATTGGCTATTTTTCTATATAAACTCTATTCACCCCCCTCTAGAGTTGCCAAACTGTTCTTCAATTGGTATCAGAGCTCTGTTCTCTTTATAAGGACTAACATCCTAAGAGCTGATCCATGGCAACCACACAATCCTTGATCTCCAATCATGGTGAAGGTCAGTCCACTCATAGGCCTCCCCTATTTGATGGGACTAACTACACATATTGGAAAATAAGGATGAGTTTTTATCTGAAGTCTCTAGACTTTGACCTGTGGACTGTCGTAACTGACGGTTACAAAAAGCCCGCCAGAATAGTCGTCGATGGTGACCTCATTGAGAAACCACACGACAAATATTCTGTCGAGGAGAAGAAACAGGCAAGTCTAGATGCTAGGGCTATTAATGCTTTATTCTGTGCTATAGACAGGAACGATTTTAACAGGGTCTCTACATGCACCACTGCTCATGAAGTATGGAGACTTCTAGAAGTGACGCATGAAGGAACCACTCAAGTCAAGGAATCAAAGATAAGCCGTCTCACTCAAGAATATGAAGCCTTCAAGATGAAGCCAAATGAGACGATCACTCAAATGTTTACAAGATTCCTCGACATCATCAACCCGTTATCCTCGCTTGGTAAGCAGTATTCAAACCATGAGAAGATCCGCAAGCTACTCAGAGGGTTACCAAAGATTTAGAACCCTAAGGTGACAGCCATCATAGAAGGGAACGATCTCACAACTATGTCTATGGAGACCTTGATGGGCAAGCTCATGACTCACGAGCTTGACCTCAAGGACTTCGAAGAGCCGGCTCCGAAGACTATGGAGATCGCACTCAAAGTTCATCGACGAAAGGTTGATCACGATGAGACCGAAGACGACAACTCAGATGATGAAGACCAAGCTCTCATGGTTCGTAACTTCAAGAAATTTCTTCGCTTCAATCAAAGAAAGAAGGAGCCACAAGAAGACGATGAAGAAGAGCCAACCTGCTATGGCTGCAAAAAGACTGGACACGTCCGAAGAGACTGTCCATTCTTAAAGAAGAGCAACCGCTATGAGAAGCCCTACAAGAAGAACTCATCAAAAAGGTATGCCAACACAAGCATTTGGCATAAAAGCGAAGCAAGTGACTCCGAGGAAGAAAAGAACTCTCCTCAAGACAAAGCAAATGTGTGCTTAATGGCAACCTCTACCAAGGTATCAAACGAAACTTTAGATGACTTCTCTTTTGATGAACTTGGCGATGCCTTCACTGATTTACTTGATGATCACAAAAAGGTCATCGGTAAATACAAGCATGCCAAGGACAAAATCAAAAGTCTAGAAGATGAGATACAAAGAATTTCTTTACTTCTTGATAATGTTAGAAACACATCACCCACTAATGACACTGATGAAGTATCCAAGCTTAAATTAAGCTTACATGATGCTGAAGCACGTATTGAGCAACAAACTCAAGAAATCACTACTCTCAACACGTTGCTTGCTGAAGAAAAGAGTAGACACAAGATTTCCATGACTAAGATTTATGGCTTAAATATTAAGATTGATGAACTGCAAGCTATGTCTAAAAGATTAGAAACCAAATTGGGTAAACAGGTTGTTCAACCTCAAACCCAATCACATGGGCACAACACCACTCATACTAGTCAACCACGTCATTCTCATGCAGCACATAACCATGCATTTATATACACAAACTTTCACAAACCACGTGCACGTAAGAATACTTCTCATACTGCACAAAGACACAATCAATATCACTCTCATCATACTATGACACATCAACATACCATGCCACGTAGACAAAATCATCATAGGCAAAATCATCATGTTATGCCACAACATTACACTATGCCATATAGACAATTTCAGCATGCCACTCCTCACAGTCAATATTATCATGCTATGCCACACAGACATCATCATCATGCCACTCACTCTATGCATAGTCATCATTACCATGCTAACTCTCCATATCATCCTCATCCTGTTGCTTATAGATATCATTCTCATGCTCCCAGTATAAATAAAAATGCTATCTGTACTTACTGTGGAACACATGGACACATCTCACCACAGTGTAGAGTTAGAAGACTGGTAGACAAAAAAATATATGCTTGGTTTCCAAAAACTAACTTTTCAGGACCCTCAAGAAAATGGGTACCAAAGGTCACATCTACTCGTGATGTAGGTGGACCTTCCCTCCTCAACTGAGAGTAAGTGGATTCTCGATAGTGGATGCTCGCGACATATGACGGGAGACGCAAATCTTTTTGCATCACTATCGATGAAAAGAGAAGGATACGTATCCTTCGGTAACAATCTCAAAGGGCACATAATAGGTAACGGTATCATTGGTCATCCTCCTTCTCCTGTTATAAAGGATGTCTGCCTAGTGATCGAGTTAAAGCATAACCTGCTCAGCATTAGCCATCTTGCTGATCATGGATATGATATTAACTTTGGACAAAACTATTGCTATATCTACGATAGGTCAACAGGAGACATTGCTTTTGAAGGGAAAAGAGAGGACAACATCTATATTTTCTATCTTTCTATAAATACTAACCATGCAGGTAGATGTTTATATGCCCACAAAGACGAACGACTGCTTTGACACCAGCGTCTTGGTCATGCCAACATGGATGCTATATCCAGGCTTTCTACCAAGAAGCTTGTAAGAGGATTGCCTGACATCACATTCAAAAAGGACACGGTATGTGCCGAATGTGAACTAAACAAGGCAACTAAATCCTCATTTCATTCCATCAACTCTGTAAGTACTACTAGACCCTTGCAATTACTTCATATGGATTTATTTGGTCCTAGTAGAATAGCTAGCCTTGGTGGCAAACTTTATGCATTTGTTGTTGTTGATGATTTTTCGAGATTTACTTGGGTTTTCTTTCTCGCTAATAAGAGCGATGCTATTTCTGTTTTCAAAGTTTTTGTAAATAAAGTTCAAAACGAAAAAGGCTACATGATTACTCAAATCCGAAGTGATCATGGAGGCGAATTCGTAAATTCAGATTTTGAAAGTTTTTGTAATGCAAATGGTTTTGATCATGAATTTTCTTGTCCTAGAACTCCTCAACAAAATGGTGTTGTGGAGCGGAAGAATAGGACTCTTGGCGATATGGCTAGAGTCATGTTGAATAAATTTTCTCTTCCGAAATATTTTTGGGCAGAGGCTGTAAGTACAGCATGCCACATTTTGAATAGGGTGCTTATTCGTCCCATTACGAAGAAAATACCCTATGAGCTTTGGTTTGGGAGAACCCCCAATGTTTCGTATTTTAAAGTTTTTGGTTGTAGATGTTTTATCCTTAACACCAAAGACAACTTAGGCAAATTTGATGCCAAAGCTGACGATGGTATCTTTCTTGGTTATGCCGCCAAGAGTAAGGGATATAGAGTTTTCAACAAATGCTCACTTATTGTGGAGGAGTCAACTAATGTGACTTTTGATGAAGATAACAGTGCAGTAAGCGCTCTTGATGATGATGTTGAGCCATCAATTTCTACTCCAATGAATACTTCAACTGAAACTAATTCTCTGGAGGGTTTGCCTAAGAAATTCTCTTTCAAACCTTCTCATCCAGAAAATTTAGTTATAGGAGAAGTTTCACGTGGAGTAACTACTAGATCATCACTAAGAGACTCCGTTGCTAGCACTGCCTTCATTTCACAAGTAGAGCCTAAAAACATTTCTGAAGCTTTTAATGATGAATTTTGGATTTCTGCTATGCAAGAAGAACTCAACCAATTTGAGAGGAGCCAAGTATAGGAACTAGTTCCTAGACAGGCTAATCACTCAATAATTGGTACCAAATGGGTGTTTAGAAACAAAGTAAATAAAGATGGTTCAGTCACTCGTAACAAAGCCCGTCTAGTAGCTCAAGGATACAATCAAGAGGAAGGTATCGACTACGATGAGACATATGCTCCTGTTGCTAGACTAGAATCCATTCGGATGCTTTGTGCTTTTGCCAATCATCAGAACTTTAAATTATTTCAAATGGATGTTAAAAGTGCTTTCTTGAATGGCTTTATTAAGGAGGAAGTTTATGTCAAACAACCCCCTGGCTTTGAAAATCACAAATTTCCCGACCACGTGTTCAAGCTGAAGAAAGCGCTTTATGGCCTTTAACAAGCCCCCAGAGCTTGGTATGAAAGGCTAAGCAGTTTCTTGCTTGAGAAAGGTTTTTCAAAAGGGAAAATTGACACTACACTGTTTATCAAATCTTTCAAAGACACCATTCTATTAATTCAGATTTATGTTGATGATATTATTTTTGGGTCTACTGATGAAACTCTTTGTCAAGAATTTGCCAAGTGTATGCAGACGAAATTTGAGATGAGCTTGATGGGAGAGCTCAACTATTTTCTTGGTCTGCAAGTAAAACAACTGGCTAATGGAACTTTCATCTGCCAATCAAAGTACACCAAGGACATGCTGAAGAAGTTCGATCTTGACAACATCAAACCAATCAGCACGCCAATGGCTACTTCAACCAAACTCGAACCAGATGAGAGTGGCAAACCTGTTGATCAACTTAAGTATCGAGGTATGATAGGCAGCTTACTTTATTTAACTGCTAGTCGTCCTGATATCATGTTCAGTGTTTGCCTATGTGCTAGATATCAAGCTAATCCTAAGGAATCACACATGACCGCGGTTAAGCGTATCTTTAGATACCTTAAGGGTACGGTTACAGTGGGCCTATGGTATCCCAAGTCAACATCATTTGATCTTATTGGTTACTCCGATGCTGACTTCGCTGGATGCAAGGTCGATCGTAAAAGTACGAGCGGCACGTGTCATTTATTAGGAAAAGCTTTAGTCTCCTGGTTTAGCAAGAAGCAGAACTCTGTTGCACTATCCACAACAGAAGCTGAATACATAGCAGCTGGGCGTTGTTGTGCACAAATTCTGTGGATGAAGCAAACCCTTGAAGACTATAAGTTATCTTTCATGCATATTCTTATATTCTGTGACAATACTAGTGCAATCAATTTGACTAAGAACCCTGTCTGCCACTCACGCACTAAACACATTGAAATCAGACACCACTTTTTGCGTGATCATCAGCAAAATGGCACGATTAACTTAGAATTTATTGACACTGATCATCAGCTGGCAGATTTCTTTACTAAGCCACTATCCGAAGAGCGCTTCAATTTTCTTTGTCGTGAACTTGGAATTTTAGATGAAGCAGTTATAAATTGAAACTCACCTGCGTAAATATCGAGTATATTGTCATTTTTTTACGAAGAATTTGGTATGGGTACAAGCCGAAAGGGTCCTTCTGACAACAAGGCGTAAAAGCCTAAGCGACACGGTGCACTAGTCCTCAGGACTACCGCTAGCTGGGATCCGGCCCCTGCAGCTAACCCATGGCAAATTTGGACTATTGAACCACAGTATATGTCCTTATTTATTATATGGCTCGTTTTCGATTTAATATTGCCTAATTGATATTTTCTAAAGTTCATTCTGTTTTCTGAGTACCTCTCTATCTATTTTTTTTAAATTCAACACTCTTTGTTGTCCTCAACTATCTTTTGTTTAACTCTTAAACATTTTCTTCATGTTCTTTGCCTGTTTTCAGTTCTGGACCATTGATCCAGAACTCGGGCCGAACTCTGCCCCTATCAGAGTTCGGGCCGAGTTCGGTTCTTAGGTTCCAGGGTCGGGATCTGGCTCTGCCGTTGGATCAATTCTAATCCAATGGTCAATATTTCACCCGACCAAAGACCAAGCCCTACTTTATTTCGGGATTCCCTCTCTTTCCTCCCATATTTCCTTCTTCTCCACCTCTTCCATCTTCTTCCTTCCAAACCCTAACCCTAGTTCTTGATATAGAGGGCTCTATTTCTTCTCAAAATCAAGGGAAAGTGGTTTTTCAACATTCTCTTCAACTGTTTGGTATTCTTTTTAGGTATATCTCTCTTTTTCTATCATTTCCAAAGTTCTCCTCTTTTATTTCAAATGGCATCTCGCTTGTCCAAACGAGGGAGAAGGACTCGACATGAGGGTGCTTCCTCTTCGGTTCCTCCTTCTCCGATTGAACAAGTAGTTGAACAACACCCCATTCATCCGTTGTTCAATCCGCCGCGTCCCGATGACCCTAACACTTACGACGACCGTTTATTTGTATCGCTAGAAGCCTCTAATGAATGGTTTAGCGATTTTAGAACTCGTCCGGTGTTTGGGGGCCATCCCATAAATTTCACTATAGTTTCACAATATGAGTCATTATTCCGTGATCTTTGTTTGGATGAACTTGTTGCTTCAAATTCTGTCATCTACCATAGTGCAATTCAAATGTTTTACTGCAATTTGACTCACAATGCAACCCACATCTATTCTCGGGTTGCTGGCATTACCATTGCCTTTAATGATTCTGAGTTGGAAGATTTTCTTGCTCTCCCGGATCTTGATGTGTGGAACAAGCTTGTGGAGGCACGTCAACTTCAATTTGTTGGCGACACTTCCCTTGAAGGATTCAAGGAGGATTTATGTGCTCCTAACGTAAGTCCTCGCAAGCTAAAGGCCAAGCATCTCACCCCCTACTTTTATGAACTTCATCGCATCGTGTTCAATACTATCTTGCCCAAGGCTGACTCAACAGATGAAGTCACTTATCTTGAGATCTTCGCCTTATATCATCTCCACTATCGTATTCCATTCAACTTTCCACGGACTATGATGGATTGGATGATCAACTGTCGGAAGAAACCAAGAGCTTTGGTTTATCCTCTCTATCTTCCTTTAGTTTTTCGTGCTTTCATCATTCCTATCCATGATTGTCCGTTCCAGCCTGCACCTGCCTTTCTATCCAAAGCACGACGCCTTCAGCCTGTCGCTGCTTCTGAGTCAACTGAGCATTCTGCTGATGAGGAGCCTGACGCCCCTCCTTTTGGTCAGGATGCACCTCCTCCTCCTGCCACTCTTGAGTCTCTTCAGACTATGCTTTGCGATCGCTTTGCTGTTGAGAATGATCGCTGGACGCAGCAGGATTACCGTACCACCTTGCAGATCAGTGCCCTTGGGAACTCTCTGCATGATATGCGGTATTCACTTGCTCGTCATCCTGATCTGCATGTGCCTATTGAGCGGGATCCAGATCGCGCGGGTCATCGTATAGACGATCCGTGGATCATGAGGTATATGGATCCTGATGATGCTTTTGTGGACCCTCGTCGCTCCTTCCCTGGTCCTTCAGATGTTCCAGGACCTTCTCGTGCTCCATGATGGAGATTGGCTTGATATGCTGCTGCCACTGCTGATGGTCTTAGTTGCCTTTTGATTTTAGTTATTTCAGTTTGTTATGGATTTATGTACTGGATTTCTGTCTTCACACCCTGATGATGTGCTTGACATTCTGGTTGGTGGATAACATTTTATGCTATTTTTCGTAGTTTTACTTTATGTCAGTGACTTGTTTTATTAGTATTATACTGTTTCTTCTCTGCTTGGTGTGGTTGGATTACTTTTCATTGTCTATACTGCTATTTCCATGCTTTTCCTTATGCAGTCTATATAATCCTTTATATTGCTAACTGCCAAAAGGGGGAGAAATATGTATATTTCAAATGTATATCTGTCTGTGCTTGTGTTTGCTTTTGGGAAAATATTTTTATCAGGCCACAGGTTCTATGCATTATTTACGGGGGAGAGCTATTGATTCTAGCTCGGCACCGTTCACTGATTACGGGGGAGCTATCTTATTCTAGCTCGGCATTGTTTATGGGGGAGCTGTGTTTTAACCAACTGTGTCCAGGTATGAATATTGAAATATACATTTATTATTTTGTCAATTATCAATATGGGGGAGATTGTTGACACAAAGTCACAGTCAACCAAATATTGACTACATTGACTAAATAAATATCTGTATAAATTCAATACGATACACGACGTCTGCATTCAGTTCAGGACAGACAACAGCTCAGTTTCCGACTCTCAGTGTATTTTCGAGTCTGTACTTTTACATTTTATTGAGTCTAGAAGTATGTACTCTGAGTTATGCTGAGCTCTTGGAACTTAGTCTATAAGCCTACCCAAAATCCTAAGCTCCACCAAAACAAAAATTGCCCACAAGTTCCACTTAGAACCACTCTGTGCTCTGGAGACAGAGTTCGGGTCGAACTCTGCCTCCACACAGAGTTCGGGCCGAACTCTGTCCCCTAGAAATCAGGAACCCTAATTTTAGGGTTAGCTGGTTGCTAGCTGTCCAACGGCCAAATTTTTGAATTTTCCTACCCGAATTCTGGCCGAATTCTGCCTCTAAAAACACTATAAATAGGGCATGAATTCTCTCTTTTTAACTCACTCAATCTTCTTTTCTCTTCTCTCCTACAAGCTCAATAAGCCATACCCTTCCTATCTACTAGCCACAAGCCTCCTAAGTCTCGAGTGCTCAGCATCTCTCAGTTAGGATTCTTGTGCAAGAGTGAAGAAGTCGCTTGGACAATTCCAAGCAATCGCCACTGCGATTCTCTGTAAGAAGTTGACGTGCTCTTCTGAAGTAAAGGCACGGGTTGTAAGCTACTATTTCACAAATAGTGGATTTAATCCTGAGCTAGAGTTCTCAGGCCTGGACTAGTCCTCCACGAGGGAAACCAGGTTAAAATCGCTGTGTTTGCGTATGCTCTTCTGCTCTTCATTTATTTTCTGCACTTTACTCTGATTATTTATTGTTGGTGAAAGAGTTATTTTTAATTGGCTATTTTTCTATATAAACTCTATTCACCCCCCTCTAGAGTTGCCAAACTGTTCTTCAGACAGCAGCAGCCCAGACAGCATCAGGCACCCAGACAGCAGGCAGTCAGTTGCCCCTACTACAAGAAGCCGGGGCATGGATGGGGTGAGTGCAGGAAGAGGCTGGGCAGGTGCCTACTATGTGGAGCAGCGGACCACCAGCTGAGGGAGTGTTCCCAGTACATAGGCACAGCACCAGGAGGAGGAGCCAAGGCTCCGGTAGGTCAGCAGCGGGGACCGTTACCGACGCAGCAGCAGAGGTTTGTGCAGTATCAGCATCAGGCTGGAGGAGTCCAGCAGGGACGAGCTTACGCCATGACAGTCGAGGATGCTCAGGCAGTGGAAGAGGTGCTTACAGGTTCTGTTTTTTTTGATTCCATTCCCACCTTGCCTCAATATATCTATCTTGAAATCCAATTCCATCTGTTCTTATCTGCTTCCTTATCTGTTGATAAGTTTTGATCTGGCATTCTTTTCGATTTGATTTTTCTTCCGAGATGAATCATATGGGCTAGGTCACCCAGTTATGGAATCTAGAATCTTCGGCAGTCGTGTTTAGCTGGCATAGTGAGAACATATAGTCAGATTTAGGACGTATTTCTCGGGTATGGGAATTTAAGGTTTTCGCTGCCAAGCATGCGGCAATGCGAAAATTTTAAATACCATAATTCTAGAGGTATGTACCTTAGTCAAGGACTCTGTGATTATCGTAGCCTTGCTCACTAGCACGACGAAGATTCTGAGTGTCATGATTTTGGACAGACGCATATGATTATCTGACGGTATGTTTGAGACTTTGATTGTGGGGTGTTTGACCTAGGAGACTGCTACCATCTTAATTTCGAGGACGAAATTTTTATAAGGTAGTTAGGATTGTAACACCCAGTTTCTAAAATAAGGGTAATTTTGAAATTTTGTAATTATAATTATTAATTAATGATATTTATTTCATATTAGAATTTTTAGTGATTTTTAATTAATTTTAAACTATTTAAATTTATGACTTGTGATTTTGGTGTTGTGCTAGTGATTAGTAGATACTGCCTACCCTAGAGTCTAGCCATGTGATTAGGGTATTTTTTTGACATTTTTAGGGTTATTTGGATTTATTATAATTTATTAGAATTTATGGGAATTTTTAGGATTTATTTTGGATTTATTTGGACTAGTTTGATTTTGCACTAGTTTTGACTCATGTAGACCAAACTAGGAACTAACCATAGTTAGTTGGGCTTGGTTAGGTCAAGTGGACCCTAGTCTAACCTAGTGTGACTCAAGTTAGTGGTTAGTGATTCATTAGAACTTGAATTAGGAATTTAGGAATCAAGTTATTTGTTAAATGGCTTGTGTTTACACAAGTCATTTTGTGACTAAACTAGATAGGACTAGCCAAACCTAGCTCAGCCCTAACCCAAAGCCAAGTGGCCAGCCACCCTAGCTGAACCTAGGGATTCCTCCATTATAAATATTCTCCTAGATTTTAGGGCTAGCCTCTTTTTAGGTTTCTTCAAAAGTTCTAAGGAAAGAGGTGAGTCCCATCTTCCTAAAATCCTCAAAAATCCATTTCAAATCCTTTTTCCTTCAAACCAATTCCATTAGGACCTAAATTTCTTCCTCTTGCTGCTGGAATTAATTTGGATACAGGAAGAAATAATTTGTGGGACTTGGAGGCTTGAGGAGTTCATTGCTTTTGGGGACTTTTCATTAGAAGTTCACAAAGAGGTATCTCCTTCATTTCTCCATGAAACTTCATGTAGTCTTCACCAATAGGAAGCCCTAAGAGTCCCCCTAATGCCTGGATAAGTTTCGTGTCCTGTGTCAGTGGTTTCGTGTCCGTTCTGGACACGTATCAGTCTTGTGTCATAGGTGCTCGACCAAATGCCAATGAGGAGTTGTGTTTGATATTTTCGAATAATTTTTGAATGGAAAATAATGTTTTTATGTTGCTTACATGTTTCCAGTAGACTGATGTGGATTTGGTGTCGTGTCGTGTCGAATCGGACACGTGCACATGCGGGTGACACGCGCGCGCGTGGGAACAGTAATCCCCTGCATCTCGGGGTCTATTCTGGACACGATACGAATCGTCTCGACACAAAATTTTGGGAGATTGTTGGGGCATGTTCTGTCATCCCTCTCCCCAAATTTCGTGTCAATTCGTGGTCGGGTTTGGGAGGAATTCGACGTGCACTGGGATTGCACAGTTCTGTGCACTGTCATTTTTTTGCCATTGATACGCTGTTATAACTTGGACAGGGGAACACTTTGGCTTTGTGCAGGCACCTAGATACGAGGACACACTCTAGGCGAACCTACATTGGTGACCACGAGTCCCCATTCCTGTCGTATCGTGTGCACGACATGCGTGCACACGTGTACGAGCCTGTACACACTGCACAGTGTATCAGTGCACTGTTTTCATGTTTTTATCCGTTGGACACGTTTGTGTCCTATTGCAGGGACACAAACACTTCCAGGGACACGTGTATATGTTATATGTTCATTACCAACCACTAATTACTCATATTAGTTTGATTTGTGCATCAATTTCACATTACCCATTTTTTCTGAAACTTATGTATTCTCAGTTTTTCCAGTTTTTAAAAATATAAACTTTGGCATCATTTTCACCCATTAATTACTGTTATCTACATAATATTAAATCCCTAACATGTTCCCCTATATGAATTCTACTAGTGTGTCAATTTTGGGTTGTTTTGGGTGTGGGGTTGACTCAAAATCTGAGTCCTTAGTTGAGGACTGTCTTGACAGTCCTAGTTTCAACTGAACCTATTATTTTTCCTGCTTTGAACCTTTCTAGATAACTGAGTTTAATTGCTGTGATTAAACCTGGGGTTGTTTGAACTGAAACTGTGAAGGTTGAACCTGGGAATGAAGAGTGTAGGACTATTAGATGGTTTTGAGTTCAAATGTTAGTTGGTTTGATTATACACTGTTTTTATGTACTCACTGATTTCCTTCCCTCTATTTTCCTGTCACTCACACCACAGCCCTCACACACATGGTAATTTCTGTCCCCCTCACTCACTCATGCATACACACTCTATTTTGTTTTTCTTTCACTGTTTTAGTATTTTCCTGCACATTGTTCTCTCACACAACACCACAACCCTATCACTCTATGACACTCATTCACTCTATCTTTCACACACACACACACACACACACACACACACACACACACAGCTCACTGTCACATACACATGGACACACCCCTTCCACACTTTGTTATTGCTTGCATATATTGTTTCCTGCACACATTTCTTCCTTGTTTTAGGTTCCTGACACACATCCACACATACACACTCTCTATATTCCTATCTTTCTAATGTAGGTATATGTATACATGAAATGTATAGATATGTAAAATGTGTATCTAATGTATAGGTTATACTATGTATATATATTAAGTATCATATAATATGTGTATGTGTGTGTACTATGATTTATATATAATTTATGTATGTGTGGTATACATATAGTTAGCCTATGTGTATGGTTTGAATACACCAATGATTGTGTGTTGGTAGTCTAGTATGAGTTGTGAATGGTGTGAGATTGCTAGGCTAGGCTTGGTTAGGCCTAGTGAGACTTATTAGACTTCTTGGGCTAGGACTTGACCTAGTTGACCTAGTTTGACTAGTCTAGTTGACTGGAGTTGACCAAGTGTTGACTTTAGTCTAGTTTGACCTAGATTCATGTAGAATGCATTGTAGAGCTTCATTTTACCATTCTGGACTTGTTGTGACTTGTGCTGTTCTGAATAGGAGCCATACACCACTCCTCGGACAGTACTTTTCAGTTGGACACTCAGATACAGGCGAGTACATTCTCTGATCATTTCATATCCTGCTTAGAATTATTTTCCTGCTTTAAATTACTTTACTTGATACTGTCACGTTGGTCATACGGATTGGTACTATATGGATCTTTTCATGAGATGTTATCCCCCTCGGGAGCATCGGATACTGCATGTTTTGTGCGTTTCACGAATCATCACGTATCTCTATGCTTTCTTTGATTCACGAATCGCTTGTGACACATGTACTCTCATGTTCACAGAGCCGTCATGAATCACCTTCACGTATCACTCATTTTATGAGCCATGTGAAGTTTCACGAATCTTAACATAACTTGAACAGATCTTTGTGTATCGATTGGGGATGGGGGAGTGGAAATAGACATGTGAATATTATTCCAGTAGCTGTAGTCATGAATCACTCTCTTAGCTGTAGTCATGAATCTCCTATGCCATTCACATGTTTATATTTTACTCTGACTCACTAGTCACTATTAACTCTCTATGTATAGTAGATATTTCTATTACAGTTTCTCTCTCTGTTTACATACTGCATTTCTTCAGTATCTATATCTTACTTTACTGCATGATTATATTTTCTAACCTGCTATGAACTGTTGAGATGTACTGTACTCGCTCCTGTCCTGACTTGACCTGTTGAAAATATTACAGAGGATGAGGAGGAGGCCCTATGTACCACCTATTACGGAGCAGGATTAGACGACACCTGCGACCTGGTTCCTCTGGAGGACCCAGCTGCAGCACAGGATGCTATTCCCAGAGTCTAGACTAGATAGGTAGGCTTTAGTTTTCTTTCAGTATTGTGTTATTTAATTTTCAGTTGTTCTTCTGAGATGTTGTTATATTTAGAGACATGTATTGAGCTGGATGTTCTTTAGTTGTTATCTTATACACTTAGATTTTCTCTCTCTTAATAGTATTACATTGTGCTTCTGATCTCTCTATCTACCTTTACTATTCTGTATCTGCCTTAGATGTGATTGAGACTGTTCTGTTATGTCACATCCATTCGGAGTGTATATACTGTACAGGTACCTTTTAATTGTTAGATGATTGACCTAGGACAGCGTTCTACCGCCGACACTGCGGCGTAGGCTGGGCGTTGTTACGTTCTCGTACCCTCACAGTGGGTGCGGGTCGTGACAAATAGTCGCCTAGACCTAGTTTTGACCTCGTTGACCACGGTTGACTTTTTAGACCAAAAGTCAACTATGGGTCAACACTTTACCCAATTTAGTCCCAAATTCCATTAAACTTGGACAGTTGACCAAAAAGCAACTGTTAGTCACCAGTGACCTAGGGTTGACCTAGAGTTGACCAGAGTTGACCTGTTGACCAAAAGTCATCGGTAAGTCAACTTTCGACCTAGTTTGATTCGGATTGACTTCCAATGTCCTCCTATGACCAAGGTTGACCTAACTAGACCTGTCTTGACCTAGTATGACTTTGTTAGGCCTAATATGACTTAGATTGACCCTGTACAATCTAGTTTGACCTAGTTTGACCTAGATTGACTTAGTTTGACGTGTCTTGACCTATTTTGACTCAGTATGACTTAATTTCACTTCCAAACCATTATATTGATATAGTATTCTATCTATAGGTCCTCGAGGCACTGATCTTGGACTCGGTCGACTTATCCATCACAGTACAGGCGAGTACATTCTCTGATAATATTTTTGTTTTATGATATCGTATTTATTTCTAGCATTTAGTGTAGATTATCCTTGTTCTCTTGACACATTGTTCACACGGATTGATATTTGTCTGGATCCCGTCATAAGATGTTATTCCTCTTATATATGGTATACACTGGGCAAGTCTTCATTGCTTATTGTTCATTGTATAGATACGATTCCTGCGTAGGCTCGCGACCTCCTCAGAGAATACGTATCATGACGTGTCATGACTGGATCCACTATATTAGTCAGGGATGGGGGTGTTAGCGTAGATATGTGATCAATACCCCATAGTATTATATTGTATCATTATTGTATCACTATAGTATTCTCATTGTATAGTGTTAATCATACACTCACGTATGATTAACCAGGCCAAACATTGTATCAAGTTCTAAGCCGATCACATGTTGAAACTAATACTAAACTCACATAGATATAGTTCCAGATTTTTGTACATGAGTTATACTATTTTTCCTGTTCTTACATTCAGATTACAGTCTTGACATGCCTTACCATGATTCATGTACACATTATTTACTTCATAGATTCTCTTTATTTACTGCTACATTTTCAATATCGTCTGACTAGAACTGTTATTGAGATTTGTGCTCGTTCCATCCTGATTGGATATGTTGACAAAATTTTACAGATTGTGGCGAGGAGGATTGTCCTACCTACTACGGTCCGGTTGACGTAGTGGGCGTAGACTTGGAGACCTTGGTTCAGCAGGGCTTAGCTCCGCCCGACGAGCCTCTAGCTTAGTTTAGTTAGACTAGACATTTTGGACTGGACCTTGTCTCCAGCTTGCTACTTATGTTATTATATTATATTTTGGATTGTATTAGAGACTGGGACTTAGACTTGTATATTATTTGTGTTTGGACTTGACAGGTTATATTTTATAGTCTTGTTGTCTTTATCTTTCAGTCTTTACTTATTATCTTAGAGTTGCGATTGAGTACTCATATATATTCATTGCTTGTCCTCCGTTCGGAGTTGACCATATTATCGACAGGTTTTGATATATATATAAACTGTGTTAGAGTAGAAAATCTACAGCGTTCTTCGCCGTTTTTACGGTGAGGGCTGGGCGTTGTTACGTACACGTGCCCTTATAGCGGGTGCGGGTCGTGACACGTTTTAGTAGTGGCCCATGCGGGTCCTGAAGTCGCAATTAGTGCGATGTCATAGCGGCACTCGTCTTAGTGTGTTGACTACGAGCCTGTGTTACACATAGGAGGTAGTAGGCTAAGAGTACTCAATCACAGTAGGATCTTTCCTTGCTTATCTTGCTTACCGTCTTTGATATTAATATACTGCATTCTAGCTGTCCTCCTTTGATAAAATCCTTCATGTGCCATATTGATATCTTTTTTTCAATCTGCCTCCAGGATGGTTATGACTCATTCTTCCGGTGAGGAGCACGGGGAGACGGAGAGGTCCGCTACCTCAGGCGGACAGGCTCCGGTCACTTCTCCTGCAGATGGGACTTCTGTTGGGGCTCTCGGGGGTACTCCTCCAGCGCTCTCGATAACCGTCCCTGGGGTTGCGGGTGCTCTTCCCGCAGTGCCGGGGGCCACGACGGGAGCTGTCGGGGGCGTTCTTCCTCCTCAGCAGCGGATTCCTCCGCTGGTTGCACACATACTTCCACCTTCACCTCCTTTGCCTACAGATATGGGGCAGATGTTTACTTTCCTTCAGCAGATACATGAGACTCAGAGAGCCCAGGCCGAGGCTCAGCAGAGGCAGACAGACGCGATGCGTCAGGGCATGGAGGATGCCCATCAGTTGGCCCTTGCAGCCGTGGAGCAGAGGGCTCCGCATCATGGGACGCGTCCGAGGTACGGCGATATCCAGGACTTCAAGAAGCTCGGGCCCCGTGACTTTAGTGGGACCGAGGGTGTGGTTTATGCAGATGATTGGCTCAAGGATATCGAGCGTCGGATGAGGGCCTCCCCCTGGCAGACGACCTAAAGGTCGAGACGGTAGGTTTCTAGTTGCTAGACATTGCACGCACCTGGTTTAGAAACGAGCCAGCCCTAGCTGGAGAGGGCCATACTTGGGCAGAGTTCAAGCTCCTCTTCAAGGAGAAGTTTTTTTCTCCCACGGACAAGATTAACCTGGTACGGCAGTTCCAGGATCTGCAGCAGGGCAGTTTATCAGTGGAGGAGTACGCCGCGGAGTTCGACCGTCTGAGCCGATACGCGGAGTACATGGTTCGAGACCCGGAGATCAGGGCGAGCCGTTTCAGAGAGGGGCTGATCTGGGACATCAAGATCCTCATTCCCTCCTTTTATGAGACTTATACCCAGATCTATGCGGAGGCCCACAAGGTAGAGCGGGAGTGGAGCTTGAAGCCCAAGAGGGAGCGTAATCTTTTCTCGGGGGCTACTAGCAGCGCAGGGGCTGCTTACCGTCCTCAACTCCAGCATCATTCTATTCCGCAATGCTCGCAGCAGATTCCTGCTCCGATTAGGGCACCAGTTCAGCAGGTGCCCCAGCAGCAGCAGTAGGGACCGATGCAGCAGGCACCTACTTGCCACTACTGCAAGAGGTCCGGACATCTCTGGGAGGTTTGCAGAAGACGGTTGCGTGTGTGCCTATACTGTGGCACCGAGGGACATCAGGCGAGGGATTGTCCTTCGAACCATCGCCGTGCAGCTCATGGAGCACAGGGTAGGCCACCTATGGCACCGCATCACGCCCTCCACCAGCAGCGGGATATACCCCGCCAGGACGGGGCTTTTGCGATAGCAGTTGAGGATCCTGCACGCATTGGACTAGGAGGTAGGGTCTTGCTCTTTCTTTTACCTGTTCTTTTCGCCCATTGATTGATGATTGCTTCCTTAGTACCTTTAGTTTGCATATGTGATGATCATGCTAGATAAATAGAACACCCCAATGAAGACTGCAATAACATGATACTCTAGAGATTTAAAACCATGCATGTGTTCTGATTTCCTGGATTTCATGTTATATAACTTAGGATAAAATTTAGTAGACCTTGATTGTTGGGTGCTTGACTTAGAGAAGAGTACGACCGTTTGAATTTCGAGGACGAAATTTTTTTAAGGAGGGTAGATTTGTCACCCCCAGTTTTCGAATTAGGGGTATTTTCATCATTTTCAAGTTTTATAATTTTTTAAGAATTTTATTTGATTTTATATGATTTTTAGGGATTTATTTGATTTAGTTAGAATTTTACCCAATTCGGACTTAAGTTGGAGACCCGGGTAGCCTGGACCCTAGTGGGACCCACATACTAGCTGGGTTTGGCCCACATACCATCATAATTAGGCTAAAAACCATAAACCCAACTTCCATGGCTTAATTAGTCATTTTAGAGACTTAATTGATTAATTAGAATCAAGCCGAACCAAACCGAAACAAACCGAACCCAAACTAAGTCTAATGGGTTAGAGGCTTAGTGGATCCACACCCAATACCCCCCCTCCTTTGGCCGGCCATGATAGGGAGCACCCCTCCTCTTTCTTCCTCACAAGTAAACTCTCTCTCTCTCTCTCTAATTTATTTCTTCTTCCCAAGCTTTTCTTTCTCCAAGGAAACCTAACCTAGGTATGTTCATAAATTCCCATTTAATTCCCTTTAGCATTAATTCTTTCACAATAGTTGTAGAGAAGAGGATTCTCTACACTTTGCCCCTAGAATTTGTAGGTTTTCCTAGAAATCTAGGTTAGAGATTTATTTGGGAGTTTTTCCATTTGAGGTGTAAATATATATATGTATATATATATATATATATATATATATATATATATATATATATATATATATATGTGTGTGTATGTATTTATATATATATGTATTTGTGTGTGTGTGTGTAGAGAGTGGTGGTGGTGGTGTTGTGAGAGAGTGTGTGTCATGAGAGTGGTGGTGAGAGTTTGGGAGAGTTTGTGTGAGTGTGTGTGTGTTTGTGTGAGTGTGTATGTATTTATATACATATTTATATGTGTGTGTGTATATACTTGTATATGTATAGATATGTGGGTATGTATTTATATATATATAGATGTGTGTGTGTGCTTGTGTGAGTGTGTGTGTGAGAGAGTGTGTGAGGGTGGTGTGTGTGTTTGAGTGGTATGTGCATGTGTATATATGTATATATATATATATATATATATATATATATATATATATATAGACATGTGTGTGTGTATGTATTTATATATATGTAGAGATGTGTGTGAGTATATATATATATATATAGATAGATGGTTAGATATATATATATATATATATATATATATATATATATATATATATATATATATAGATATAGATATATATATATATATATATATATATATATATATATATATATATATATATATATAGAGAGAGAGAGAGAGAGAGATATATATATATATATATATATATATATATATATATATATATATATATATATATATATATATATAGAGAGAGAGAAGAGTAGAGGATGAAGAGAAGGCGAAGTAGAATGAGAAGAAGAAGAAGAAGTGAAGCAACAGCAGCAGCAGCAAGGCCTGCAGCAGCAGCTGCAATGGCAGCTACCCCCCCCTTTTTTAGCCCATTTTAGCCCCCCTTTACCCCCTATAAACCCCCCATATATATATATATATATATATATATATATATATATATATATATATGTATATATATATATATGTATATATATAGATATATATATGTATATATATATATAGATAGAAATTAGATAGTTAGAAGAAAAGTTAGAGGAAGGAATTAGACGAAGAAGTTACAAGAAGAAGAGGAAGAATAAGAAGAAGACTAAGAAGTTCAAGAAGTAGAAGAAGAAGTTAGAAAGAGATTAGAGAAGAAGAAAAATAGAAGAAGTTAGAGAATTAGAAGAAGAATAGGAAGAAGGAGTTAGAAGAAGAATTAGAGGAGGAATAGGAAGAAGAAGTTAGAAGAAGAGTTAAGAAGAAGAATTAGAATAAGAGCTAGAAGAGGGTTTTAGAGTAAATCGAGTTAGAGAGTGAAATCGAGCTCCGAGTATCGGAACGCGACGAAACTTGGCGTGGACCTAGATTATATGATTTAGATTTTGCCTGTAGGCTCCCGAGTAAAAATCTGGGTTGTAGGGCGCCGGTATCGCGCCGTACCATTGCGTATCTTAAAATATTCAAGATATCGACAATGGGCCGTATCATGGACTGGATGTCCACTTTACCTAGGTATTTTTGTAGGTAACGTATGTATAGGTTAGTATCCTACTACCCTAGGGAGATCGGGTCAAAATACCAAGCGTAGGTAGGCTAACTTGATAATTGCCTAAGTTAGAATTTTACCATTTTTAAGGATAAAATAGGATATTGGCCTACGGCCAAGATTTGAGTTTTGAAATCCAAGATGGACTTGGATATGGGTTATAAGGGTTGGTAATGATTAGAAATAGTCGCCTAGACCTAGTTTTGACCTCGGTTGACCACGGTTGACTTTTTAGACCAAAAGTCAACTATGGGTCAACACTTTACCCAATTTAGTCCCAAATTCCATTAAACTTGGACAGTTGACCAAAAAGCAACTGTTAGTCACCAGTGACCTAGGTTGACCTAGAGTTGACCAGAGTTGACCTGTTAACCAAAAGTCAACGGTAAGTCAACTTTCGACCTAGTTTGATTCGGATTGACTTCCAATGTCCTCCTATGACCAAGGTTGACCTAACTAGACCTGTCTTGACCTAGTATGACTTTGTTAGGCCTAGTATGACTTAGATTGATCCTGTACAATCTAGTTTGACCTAGTTTGACCTAGATTTACTTAGTTTGACGTGTCTTGACCTATTTTGACTCAGTATGACTTAATTTTACTTCCAAACCATTATATTGATATAGTATTCTATCTATAGGTCCTCGAGGTACTGATCTTAGACTCAGTCGACTTATCCATCACAGTACAGGTGAGTACATTCTCTGATAATATTTCTGTTTTATGATATCGTCTTTGTTTCTAGTATTTAGTGTAGATTATCCTTGTTCTCTTGACACATTGTTCACACGGATTGATATTTGTCTGGATCCCATCATAAGATGTTATTCCTCTTATATATGGTATACACTGGGAAAGTCTTTATTGCTTATTGTTCATTGTATAGATACGATTCCTGCGTAGGCTCGCGACCTCCTCAGAAAATACGTATCATGATGTGTCATGACTGGATCCACTATATTAGTCAGGGATGGGGGTGTTAGCGTAGATATGTGATCAATACCCCATAGTATTATATTGTATCATCATTGTATCACTATAGTATTCTCATTGTATAGTGTTAATCATACACTCACGTATGATTAGCCAGGCCAAACATTGTATCAAGTTCTAAGCCGATCACATGTTGAAACTAATACTAAACTCACATAGATATAGTTCCAGATTTTTGTACATGAGTTATACTATTTTTTCTGTTCTTACATTCAGATTACAGTCTTGACATGCCTTACCATGATTCATGTACATATTATTTACTTCATAGATTCTCTTTATTTACTGCTACATTTTTAATATCGTCTGACTAGAAATGTTATTGAGATTTGTGTTCGTTCCATCCTGACTGGATATGTTGACAAAATTTTACAGATTGTGGCGAGGAGGATTGTCCTACCTACTACGGTCCGGTTGACGTAGTGGATGTAGACTTGGAGACCTTGGTTCAGCAGGGCTTAGCTCCGCCCGACGAGCATCTAGCTTAGTTTAGTTAGACTAGACATTTTGGACTGGACCTTGTCTCCAGCTTGCTACTTATGTTATTATATTATATTTTGGATTGTATTAGAGACTGGGACTTAGACTTGTATATTATTTGTGTTTGGACTTGACAGGTTATATTTTATAGTCTTGTTGTCTTTATCTTTCAGTCTTTACTTATTATCTTAGAGTTGTGATTGAGTACTCATATATATTCATTGCTTGTCCTCCGTTCGGAGTTGACCATATTCTCGACAGGTTTTGATATATATATATAAACTGTGTTAGAGTAGAAAACCTACAGCGTTCCACGCCATTTTTATGGTGAGGGCTGGGCGTTGTTACGTACACGTGCCCTTATAGCGGGTGCGGGTCGTGACAAGTATTATTTTCTTTATGCAAAATAAACTGTGATACATGGCATAACTGTTAGAACTTACTGTTCATTTATATTTCCTGCTGTGTATTATTTTCTTATAAATTAAACCTAGATTTAAGGGACCACCATGTGTGTTGCATTCATTGGCCTTGACAAGTGGTAACACGAAGTTGTGTGTCGCATGTAGAACACGGAAGTGCGTGATTGGCTGGCCACCAGTACGTACAAGTCGTGCGATAGAAATAACCGCTAATAGGGGTTGCATGCTAGTTTGACTTAGCAGTTATAGTGGTTTGTGTTGTGGATACAACACAGTAGGCATTGGGCAGGGAGGACAATTCTTTAGCGTATGGGCTTCGATGCACTTTTTCTTGTGACCCGGATTCTCTGCTGGAGATACGGGGTTGTTGACCCATGATTACTGACGGCCACTGACGATTCTGCGGAACGTCATGCTCTTATTGATTGGGCCTCTAGTGCCCCAAGGGGGGACTATGCCGATCCTATTCAGCCAGGGCCCATGCGTAGGAAGGGTTGTTCTTAACTACATTTCACTTAGAACGGTAGGCTACCTTTATCCGTTAGGTACTAGTACTTTTAGTTTGGGTACTTGTATCTGACCGTGGCTTGGAACAATAACTTGTCGCGAATTAGTTCGTCACATCTTGGCCTTGTTTGGTTGTAGGTGTGGCTTACTACTTCGATGAGAAGGTATTGAACCTTGTTGGGGTCCGGATACCATATTGGATTCATAGCATGAAAAGATACGTCACCATGAATTAGTTTACCATCTCCTGTCCTTGTTTGGTTGGGGGGATAGTACGCTCGTTCAGTAGGTGCGTATTGGACCATGTTAAAATTTGATTTACTTATTTATTTGAGCAATATTTATTCAGTTTATATGGCATGATATTATGTGTCTTGTTACGTCCCTCTGAGGACCTGGTTATCTCCCCAGGTGTGTGCTATTGTCTTTCGCAGGTGTTCTAGCTCTAGCCGTGTTCATCGCTATTTCTTCGAGGATGATTGCACTTGGATCGTCTTCGTTTCGCTCGCCACTCATTTCATTTTCTATGTACTTTTCCTTATTTTGTTGGTAGTGGATTTGTCTCCGCCCAACATATTGTATCAAGACAAATTCATTCTCATTATATGATATCTTTTATTCATTTATTCTGTGTGGATGAGATTAGTTATAGTTCTACTGCATTTTACAGCTTATGTATTCATACGAGGATTCCATATATTGGTGTGTACTTCGTATGAATACAGCTGGCATGTCTACGTTCCTAGTCCTACGTATTTTGGGACTGGGAACGTTACAAATATTAGTTACAGTTATCTAGCTCCAAATACGGTTTACCAAACATGCCCTAAGTTAAATGGCTGGATAGTTCAGGACTAACCAGACATTTGTTTAAAGATTTTTTTTCCAAAAAAAATTTAAGATGAAAACCAACTATTTAGATTATAAACATTTATTTTCGAAAATGACGTCAAGCATGAGAATTCTATCTTTTTAAGAACGGGAGGTTATTTTTTTGTCCCAGTCAACTTTTTGTCCGAGTAAATTCTTTTGCTTTTTGTTTAGTTTTCTTGTCTTTTTAATATTTTGTTTTTTGTTTTCATTTTTTTAGTTCTTATTTCATTTTTTTCATCTTTTTAATAATCTTTTCTTGTTTTTTAAGAGTGACTTTTAATTTTTTTGGTATTTTTTTATTTCTTAAATATATTTTTTTTCAAATTTGTATAGTTTTTCTATTTGTCTTTTTTCACTGTTTAATATTTATCCTCATTTTTTGGTTTTTTGGAATATTTTGTCTATTTTTTTTTTTCTCCATATTTTAATAGTATTTTTTGTTTTTTATTTGGTATTTTTTTTCCAATTTTTCATCATTTCTATTTTTTAAGAATTGATTTTTTGTATTTATCAGTTTTGTTTTCCCCAAAAATATTTATATATTTGTTGAATAAAAATAATTTATGGCAAAATAATTTTAAATAATAACTGTATAGAAATATAAAATTTCTGACTATAGTATTTAAACGTCCAAAGTTTTACTACAGTAAATAACTTTGGATTTTATTAGTAAGTGTAGAGAATCAAGTGGCAAATTACAATGGCCAATTATATCCAGGGGTAAAATGGTCAACACAACCCCATTTTAACACCCTTTAACAGAAAAGTTAGATTATGGGGTGATTTGAGCATTTTCATAACCTTTTGGGTTTTTCAAATCAGGGAGTCTTTAATTGCGTTTTCGTAACATCTAAGGAGGGTTTAAATGCACTTTACCCTTTTTTAGAATAGTAAGGTTCAATTGGAATTCCATGATGGTCATGTTTCGGCCACATGAGCTATAGTTTGGGCATCAGAATTTTTACATTCGGAATGTAGAACTCATTTTGTAGAAGAGCAATGATAAAATTATAACCAAAAGCCTTACAATCGCCTAGGTGGCAGTTATCAATTGGGTCCCCTCTCTCCATGTTGTGGAAGAGATCCAAGTGGCAACTGCCGCCTAGGACAGTTGTAATTTTTTTTTGTTATAATCATAGGATTATTGTTTGTAGAGTAGTAAGACTCAATTTGGATCATCAATTTATAGATTCTAGATATTATATTATTTTTTGAAAAAAGAAAGAAGGATAGATGATATACAGGTCTAAGAGCATCATTAGTAGTTGGGACTCTCCAAAGCAATTTGGAGCCCAAAATTTCAAAAATAAAGGTAAATGTAGAATGGGTTGGATTTGTATGAGAATAGTAGGAAATGATAAAGTGAGCTCCGGTCCCAAATATTGTGTGGTCATAAATTAATGTAGGAAAAAAATAATATAAAGTTTAGAATCTAGAAAGTTGGGCTCTAAATTGGAACTTACTATTCTACAAAACGAGTTTCTACAATTTAGAATCTAGAAATTGGGAGGCTCAACCCTTAGCACCCATGGATGGGTTGGGACCGAAATTGTAGAATTGGGATTAGGGATGGGACTTATTATTCTACAAAATGAGCTCCTACATTCTAAATCTAGAATCTAGAAAATGGGATGGACCTTACTAATGATGCTCTAAGTCTATTCATCTCATTTGGGCCTCAAAATTTATTTATTTATTTATTATTCTTATACAAATTCAATCCATTTTATATCTACTCATCTCATTTGAATCTCAAACTTATAAAATCCAATCTATTCTACATTTATTTATTTTATTATAAATTTGAATATCAAGATATATTCTTAAGCTCCATCTTTTATTGATACTTTTAGCAAAACCTATCAAATATTATAGCACATCAAACATGGAGCGGGATATTTTCAAGACCTAGGAGCATAGAACATTAAGAAAATAATTAAGTAATCAAACCTAACCGGGTACCCGTCAGAGTAGTTGATATGCTTCCATACATGCATTATTTAGGTGTTAATTATCCAGCCACATATCTGAAATATCGATTTTAAACCGATCTGAATCGGTATCAAATTGTGATTCGGTTCGATTTTCTTCTATACAGTTCAATTTTCGGTTTTAGTTTTCGAAATTATAATTTTCTTCGATTAGGAGTTCGGATTTGGAATTTGAGAATCGATTACAACCGAAAATCGAATTATAATACTTGAAATCAATCTCAATATTTTTTTTTGTTGTTTTTGTTGTTTTATGATCTTTTCTATCCATATTTTTTATAATTTATGACATGTTATCTTCAATTTATTTTTCAGTTGAACATAGTAGTTTTTTTTTTCAAAACCCTCAAAGGTTTTTTTTTTATTCCTTCTATTTTCAATCCAATTTTAGCTAAACCAGTCACAATCATTTTCTATAACATATTTTCATAATTTCATATTTTGAGTTTTTAAAATTTTTGTTTTCTAAATTAGGAACAAATATAGTCATTTTTCAATCTACTGATTTTTTTTTGTTGGTTTTGACAAACTCCAACCCATCAAGAAAAGTCCAATCCAACAGAAATGATCGAACCGAACTAGAATTAATTAGGATTCGATTTTGTTTGTGTGAAAAGTCGGTTCGGTTAATTATCATTCGATTCTGTTTGTGTGAAAAGTCGGTTCGGTTGGTTTTGAAATATGTTCGTTTCTATTCGGTTTTCTCAAAGTTGGTTCGATTTGAACCGAATACCCCTACTGTTCAACTGAACCTAGTCATGATTTTCTATAAAAATCTGGCAAACACCTGAAGATCCTCTTCAATTTCCATAGTTTTAGGGTCTCAGAGGATATTTAAGATTTGTGTTTAGGTTTTTATATTATTCATAAGAGGATTTCATTTTCGTCCTATTTTATTTGGACTGGACGTTAGATCTCGTTTAGGTCTCCATAATATTTGAATTTATGTTTAGTTAGGTCGGAGGGCACAATTTGCCACTTTATTGAAGCACTTAGATGCCGTGTTTACGCGCATAAGCTGTCACGCTCCGCTCCCATAGGAGCGATCGTCCTCGCTAAGACGTGATGCCGTAAGGGCCTAGGTTGTGTCCGTGCAAGGCTAATTCCAGAAACGGTCGATTTGAGCTAGGCCACAGAGTCGCACAGAGTGTTCCCATTTGCAGCGGAAAGTAAATGAACATAAATTGAAGCGAATTCAAACTCTTTATTGACATTCAAGAAGTTTACAAGCGGCGCTAGGCCGAGATTACAAATCGGTCAAGCTCTCTCTCTCTGAAACATAAAAGGCGTGCCAAGTGGCTTACAAGATGGAATGATTCATGACGATGTTCCGATACATTATGTCCGGTATATGGTGCTTCAGCTCCTTGCAACGCTCCAAGGCTCCAGAGTTAGCTCCGCGCCTTAGCACGTTCTAGGAAAGCTCCGTACCCCACGACATCGCCTGCGTCCTGCAAGCAAACTGTTGGGTTATCAGTACATTGTTATGCACTGGTGGGGAGGCTAGCTCGCCCACAATACTATCATTACCAAACACGTTCTATTTACTTTTGTGCCCCGTCTATCATTTATTATCTTTCTAATCTTGCCTTAGGATCAGTTTTATGGCATATTTCATAACCTATCTCGTACCGAAATCAAGTGTTTGCATGGAAATACATGCACGACTTACCCATACTTACCGTCCGGCCTTCCCTGTCCAAAGTAAACCAAGTTAGACAACAATTTGTATATATCAACTTAACGTAATTCACGTAAACATTCAAAGTCAAGGGCATGTCCCTGCCTCAGGTCCTAGCGCATCGTAGGCGTATTTTCTAACTCATTTGCACGAAGTACTCTCGATCATTTGGTGTGTTATATTCAAGCCTGTTCTGAAGGTGCTTCATTCAGTTAACTTAGACTACTTTGTTTCAATGCAAGGACTTGTACGTGGATTGCCACCAGCAAAGCCCACTTAATCTATATGCACCAGTCGCTGGCACCACAAGCCAATTTGGACATATTCTCCTTTGGTATTCTCACCTATCATAGCGTGATGGCTGGTATCACCTTGATAGTCTCTTGAAATACTCCTGTACTTACGTCCCCTGGGAGGCCAAGCCCGTACCCAGGCCCGCACCGTAAGCCCCCTTGATTTCCGCCTAGGACGGCCACGATCCTCCCTTTGATCGTGCCGCGGAAATCCCTTATTCCTCTTACCTCCCGTATACGAGGGGATTGTCCACGACCATTTCGTATTGACTTGTCATTTTAACGTAACGGCTGTCTCTAAGCCATAGGCTAACCTTTAGCCCTAATACGTTATCGACCAGGTTGGCGACGGCGTCCGTGCAGCGCGGGTAGCGAGCCCCGATGCACGTCCCCGTCATACCTGTCGCTAACCATTCCTTTCTTTCTTATCTTTTATTCATTCATTCTTTTCTTTCTTTCACTTGTCCGTTCGTTCATTGATTCATTCGCACATTCATTCATTCATTCACTCGTTGATTCATTCATTCACTTATTCGTTCATTCATTCATTCGTTGATTCATTATGCAACTCCCTGTGCGGGAGTCGCCTTGGCGACCCATCGGTCCCGAAGTCTTCCAATGTTGCTATATTCTACTCGGAACGACTATGTCGATAGTCTTCCGTTTCATTGTTGTAAACCACTCATTGTTTCATTGTTGAACGCATAGGGAACTTGAATGTAAGCTTGTGCCTTAGCACGAGCGTGGAGCGCGGTGCGAGAGTTCCTATATTTTTCGAGTTCTTTTCCATGTTCTAAACAAGCATACAATATGGGATTATTCCTTTAGCTAGGTGCGCTGAGTCATTTATTAGCATGCGCGGTGTTATCGCCTAGCGATTCTAGCAGTAGTGTCCGTATTGTTATGTGTCTTGACTAAGCAAAGACGGGTTTATCGGTGCCACCCACCTTAGCGATGTTCGCACCGGACGAGCGATACTCCGAGCGCGCCTTTGAAAGTCTAAGTCTGGATTCCTCTTTGACGGGCCAATGTTGTCACCCTCATTTCCCGTATTTCCCGTATTTCGTATTTATACTCGTATCTGGATTTTGGCATGTATTTTTTTTATTTTTTTCTCAACTGGTGGAATTTCGGTATTTCTCGTATTTTGGGTTTTGTCATGGCTCGGTTTTAATTGGTTTGGGTTGGTTGGGTTTAATGTGTATTGGAACACCTTAGCCTATGCTCCACCCTCAACACACCACATCCCACCCTCTTTAAAAACTCTACCAACACTCTCTCTCTTCATTACTTCCTCCATTAAATTTCTTCTTCTTCTTCCTCCACCCAACTCTCCACACCCATAGGCAAGTTGCATCTTGCTATCACTTGAGGGCTACATTTAATTTGTCTAATAGCTTTATTAGCTTATTTCAAGCAACATTAGAACTTGTCATTTTCCATTTTGAGACTTTAAATCTTGTAGATCTAGAAATTTGTTATTTTCGGATTTGGTAGTTTTGATCTATCAAACTTCCTTGTTTTTAAGTTTTGATGGTTCCATGTTGTAAAAAATCTTCTTCTACCCAATTTTGACCTTTGAAAAGTTGGATTTGGACTTGTTTTGACCAAGTTATGAACTTTTGAAGCTTTGGGTTTAACCATGGAGTTCTTGCTGGTTTGGAGAAGACAGTGAGCAGTGTGCAGAGCTTTTTAGCTTATGCCACTGAGCTGCACGCGCTCTTTAGCGTAGCGTACGCAGACTTGGGTACGCTTCCTGTTGGAAGCGTGCCTTGGTACGCAGACTTGAGCGTGCCCTGGTACGCAGACTTGAGCGTGCCCTGGTATGCAGACTTGAGCGTGCCCTGACTTGAGCGTACGCATGACCTTAGCGTACGCTTCCCTCCTGCGTGCGTACTTTTGTGCGTACGTTGTTCCCCTGCGTGCGTACTTTTGTGCGTACGCAGCTCTCCTTCGTGCGTGCTTTTGTGCGTACGCTGCTCTCCTGCGTGCGTGCTTTTATGCGTACGCTGCTCTCCTGCGTGCGTGCTTTTGTGCGTACGCTGCTCCCCTGCGTGCGTGCTTTTGCGTGTATGCTCCCCTGCGTGCGTGCTTTTGCGTGTATGCTCCCCTGCTTGCGTGCTTTTGCATGTATGCTCCCCCTGCGTGCGTGCTCTTGCAAGTATGCCCAACCCCCTGACCCCTTGCTTAACCCATTGGCTCTTGGAGTATTGGTTTTATTTCTCGATTTGATTTCTCTTTTGTGGATTGGGTTTTCCTGAGATCTGTTTAACACAGTACGACTATCTTGACCCGACACGGTCTAACACGGTTTTCAAGTAATTGTTTATGACTAGTACGATTCTCGGGATTTTCTGTGGATTATGATTTTGGTATTCTCTGCTCTCCTTGCTAGTGACCTAGTGGGGTGCACACCTAACTTGTAACTTGTAATTAATCCTCGTGACTTGATAACTTGATAGTGGCCCGTGGCGGCACACTCTTGACTTGACTTGACTTGACTTGTAACTTATAACATGACTTGATAACTTAATGTTGTTGCGACGGCTAACACGACTTGACAAGAATAAATGGCCTGGACACCGTGGGTGAATGTGTTTGTACAAATGAACCTGTCTTGTCTTGCATCATGTCTAGGACATGAATCCCTGGTTTCCCACGGTCAGGGATTCATACTGAATATGGCTAGGATTAATGACTAGATTGATCAAATAGTTCATGGAGAATTTCCTAGTTACCTGTTGCCCCTTTGGTCCCGGCCTTATATATATATACTTGGGATTTGTTGCTATCCGTCGAGATGAGCGCACTTCCAGCCCGCCGTCGAGTGTGGTACCTTAGGACACATGTATCTTACTACAGTGTGTCTGCTATATCCTGCTATCTTTTTCTTTTCTTGTTGGGATCACTCAGGTAGTAACAAACAGGTAACCGGACTTGGAATTCTCATTGCATCTTGCTAGTAACTAGGCTTGTGATAACCCTAGTTAGTTAAAGTAGCAAGCCGTACTTATTGTTTGGCCGTGATTGATCGTATGAGAATAACCTGTCTAGTCTTGTCTTGATTCTTGCACAAGAATTGTTACCTGTCATGATTTTCTTATATTTTGCCGATAAATGGTGGAAGAATCCAAGTTCCATTCAGACGAAGGGTTACAACCCCGGTCCTTGTTTGGTTTACGGGTTGTAACCTGGTTATCTGAATAGTCCCATAGTTATCTCATCGTATATCACCTGTTATGTTTTTCCTTAATTCATGTCTTTATTACCTTAGTATTATTGTGCTAATTTGCTGGTTTTGGTTCCTAAGTGAAGCCTCCTTTGTGGCACTTGCTCTTTCTGGGGTCTGACACAGCTAGTTTTGTATGGCCAGATACCGGAGTAGCAGCAAAGGATCTACCTGCTTTCCAGCCAGATGGTGACCACTAGAGGGAATCCTGGCAACGAGTGGGTTTCTTTTGTTCTCCCACTGTAATTGTACATTATTCTTTTGAGGCATTTAGCCGACGAGCACCTGTTAGCTCGATGCACTTTACTTTCTGTCTGCCTACGGGCTGTAAACATGATTGGCAACTCGAGGTTGATCATGTATGACTTAACTCTTGCTAGTCCTTACATTTTGTACGACTAGCTTCATGATCATCTGGATATGTAATGTTTGGGACGCCTTACAATTGTATATTTGGTGATCTGATATCTTGTTACTATCATTACTGGTTGAGATTGGGACATTAGGCTTGTTATTGTTCCTAAGAGACTGATGGCTTGTAGATAAACTCTCATATTTCTAGACAGCCGTGACCGTATAGTAAGATGGATTACATTTCATTATACGTAGCTGGCTATGTCCGCCCCCGCTCTCCAGTATTTTGGTTCTGGGGCGTGACAAATGTAAGCCTTGTATTGATTCTTCATCGGGTCGATACAACTCTTCGAGTCGTCGGCTCGTTTGAGTCGTCGCACTTGCCATTTGAATCGGCGTTCCGTTAGGGTGGAGCGAGTCATTACATAATACACCACTCAAAACAAGTCTCGTCCATGAGACTTCCTGAGTGCAGGTCATCCTACCGTTCCTTAACTCATGTCGTGTACCTATCTTAGACAATTCCTATCGAATGACTTTATCGCTCGATGGCACCGAACTACACTCGATACCTTTCCAAGTTCCGTACCGCATACGTTTGGTTGATTTTATTGAATGACTTTTCATTCATTTTAGAGTTGATGGTACTTATTCAATTAACGTGTTTCTTCGACTTGGTTGCTATTTTATCGTGCCATGGGACTGTAATGGTTGTACGAGGTACGTTGTAATTCATCAAACACGAGAGTCGTAGGCTGAGGCAAACTCACTCATTCGTTCATGCGCATCGCAACACCCACTTGCAGCTGCATTCGAGTTCATCATATCGCTGAGTTTGGATCGTGCACATATTCAAGGCGTCCCCTGAATACGTACATTTCAACCAAGCTTAGCGATTAGTGAAGTCGGACAAGCTACTCATGATAGTTTTGATTTGCCGATCGTTTTGCTAACTTCGATTTAAAATCGAACTCGTGTGCATCTCACTATCATTTATTTCGGTCATCAAGATGACCCGATTCGCTTCTCAAGCGTTCCTGTCCACGAAATTAGTATGATTTCTTCTTAGCGGGGTCGACCAAGTCTAAGTAATTTTCGTCCGATTCAAGACCAAGTATTGCAATATCATCGAGTACGTCTTCCTATCAATGATTCAATTCGTTATCCCAACTTTACTTGTGTATCATCCATTCCTATCATTCACTTCGTTTCGGGCCAATCTCGTTGTCGTTCACGCACACTTCCAGTTCCTCGTCCTACTCTAAGTCTTGTTGCCCCAAGTCTATCGTCCGTCCAGACGATACCGTAAACCACACAGGTTCAATCACTCGGCATAGGATCGTCCGCCTATCCACTAGGTCATCTCACCAGGTCATAGTTACAAGTCAAGTTCTCGGTTCATCGTGCAAGGTCATTGCACGATGCTCGCCCCAATCCTATGGTCAAATCATTTTGTTCGTTCGTACAGGGTTTTCTACCCAAGCTCGTTTTGCTCAAATTTTTAAACATCGAGCAGCGTTTACCCTATTCACATCGAGACATTCTCCGTTCCAAGTCCGAGCTCATTTAGGAAAGTCATCCTACGATAGGTTATCCTCAATCAAATCTTTGACATGTCAATATCGTGCGTCCGTACTAGCAATTATCGTAGTCTATCTCTTCAAGTATGTTTGATACAATCCACCTATCCATCCTATCCAATTCACGTAGTCGATCACAAGGTCGTCTAGCCTTGCAATATATCGCGCCCCAATCTCATGCAAGTCTGATTATCTACGGCGGACATGAATCACCATGTCAATATTCCCGCGGAATAATCGTTCTCATCGGGACGTAACTCTTGCTTTGAATCTAGACTTACTCATTTTCGATACGCGAATTGGGTCTACTCAATCCTCAAGTTTTCTTATTCTTCAATCGCAAGTCCTAACGATCTTCGAATTTACCTTCGCTTCAAACCACAAATCGAAGCAATCAAAATTGCCATGTCAAGGTATTTCGAGTTCGATCATTCCCGCCGGACATGAATCACCATGCCAATGCTCTCGCAAAATGATCGTTCCAAATCCGACGTGACCCATGTGCGAGGCTGGAGTTGCGCTCGTGCAAGACAAGATCGTTGTCGTTGTGGTTATCACCGAACAATCAAGTCACTTCCCTTCTTCATTCCAAACATTCATTTCTATCCAAATTCTCCAACATAGCATCCTTTGAAATAATAACTTCTAACACGATCATCATTCATCAAATCGGAGTACCTCCGAGTTATCATACATCGATCTTTGATATGCCTCAATACCATCGATGATGTACATAACCTGACGATCTTCCTTTTGCAACGAATTCCGATTCGTGCAACTTAGTTCCTCAATTCACATTGTCTCGTGCTAACTCGTCATCGAGCAATATCTATTCCAATCCTTAGTCATTCTCGTATCTTCAAACCAACATTTTCCATGCACGCTATCTTCCAATCGTGCAAACTTCGGTTTCATCTGAGTATTTCGTCTTAACTCAAGTTTCAATCCATTCGACAAAATTCGAAATCGCATGCACGATCCACTACGTTTTCCTCGACCAAGACCTCCATTTATTTTATCGTTTCGAATCTCCATTCAATTATTTTGTAATTCATACTACGCATTCTTAATTCGTCCGAACGATATCTCGTCTGAGACTGTCGAAGTCAAAACCAACTAAGCGTTACTCGTTCTAAGGCTTTGTGCGATATCATCGCTTGCCGACATACTCGCTCCATCCGTAAATCCTTTAGTCTCGCTCGAATAATTTCTATAACGTCCATATACCACTCAGGGTTCGAGCCACTCGACTAGTCGTCGACACTCATTCTCATTCTTCTTCGAAGCTATCACATACACCACTCGGGGTCAAGTCACTCTACAAATCCTCAAAAGGTTATTCGATTCCCAATTGATATGTTTAATTGTGCGTTTGCCCGTTCTTCAAAGTCTAAGAACCACTTCTCGTGTTTGTTTTAGCGTTGGTCAAGTAGCGTCTCAATCAACATAAGTTCTGAGCCTCACTTATTCTCGTCCGAGCGATAGTCGGTCTCGCTCGCAAACTCATTTGCACCAAAAGGTCTAGGTGCGCGATACTCCGCACAACTTAGCCAAAAGGCTGCGTACATAACCATCCCGTTCGAACTATACTCCGGTCTCATGTACTCATTCGCTACGGTCAGCGCAAGGTTATTCAAGTACGCACTGCGCTTGCTAACTTTTAGCATTTTGTTCCTTCCAACTCAAGTCCGTCGCGGTTTGGCACAAAGGCCTTCGCCTATCGATCCCGTTCAATCGAGTACTTGTACGAGCTTTTGAAAATATTAGACTTATTGTATGGAACATCCCAACGCATAATGAGAGAGAGCGTATACTTCTTTTGTTTCCAACCGAGCTTTCAAAACTGAGAGAATCGAAATGAAGTCCAAGGACGTAAAGCCGTGCTCTGATACCAATCTGTCACGACCCCTCCCGCAGGAGCGATCGTCCTCGCTAAGGGGTGATACCGTACGGGCCTAGGTTGCGCCCGTACAAGGCTAATCCCAGAAACGGTCGATTTGAGCTAGGCCACAGAGTCGCACAGAGTGTTCCCATTTGCAGCGGAAAGTAAATGAACACAAATTGAAGCGAATTCAAAGTCTTTATTGACATTCAAGAAGTTTACAAGCGGCGCTAGGCCGAGATTACAAATCGCTCAAGCTCTCTCTTTCTGAAACATAAAAGGCGTGCCAAGTGGCTTACAAGATGGAATAATTCATGGCGATGTTCCGATACATTATGTCCTGTATATGGTGCTTCAGCTCCTTGCAACGTTCCAAGGCTCCAGAGTTAGCTCCACGCCTTAGCACGTTCTAGGAAAGCTCCGCACCCGACGATATCTCCTGCGTCCTGCAAGCAAACTGTGGGGTTATCAGTACATTGTTATGCATTGGTGGGGAGGCTAGCTCGTCCACAATACTATCATTACCAAACACGTTCTATTTACTTTTGTGCCCCGTCTATCATTTATTGTCTTTCTAATCTTGCCTTAGGATCAGTTTCATGGCATATTTCATAACCTATCTCGTACCGAATTCAAGTGTTTGCATGGAAATACTTGTACGACTTACCCATACTTACCGTCCGGCCTTCCCTGTCCAAAGTAAACCAAGTTAGACAATAATTTGTATATATCAACTTAACGTAATTCACGTAAACATTCAAAGTCAAGGGCGTGTCCCTGCCTCAGGTCCTAGTGCGTCGTAGGCATATTTTCTAACTCATTTGCACGAAGTACTCTCGATCATTTGGTGTGTTATATTCAAGCATGTTCAGAACGTGCTTCATTCAGTTAACTTAGACTACTTTGTTTCAATGCAAGGACTTGCACGTGGATTGCCACCAGCAAAGCCCACTTAATCTATATGTACCGATCGCTGGCACCACAAGCCAATTTGGACATATTCTCCTTTGGTATTCTCACATATCATAGCGTGATGGCTGGTATCACCTTGATAGTCTCTTGAAATACTCCTGCACTTACGTCTCCTGGGTGGCCAAGCCCGCACCTGGGCCCGCACCGTAAGCCCCCTTGATTTTTGCCTAGGCCGGCCACGATCCTCCCTTTGATCGTGCCGCAAAAATCCCTTATTCCTCTTACGTCCCGTATACGAGAGAATTGTCCACGACCATTTCGTATTGACTTGTCATTTTAACTTAACGGCTGTCTCAGAGCCATAGGCTAACCCTTAGCCATAATGCGTTATCGACAAGGTTGGCGGCGACGTCCGTACAGCGCGGCTAGCGAGCCCCGATGCATGTTTCCGTCATACCTGTCGCTAACCATTCCTTTCTTTCTTATCTTTTATTCATTCTTTCTTTTCTTTATTTCACTTGTCCGTTCGTTCATTGATTCATTCGCACATTCATTCATTCATTCACTCGTTGATTCATTTATTCACTTATTCGTTCATTCATTCATTCGTTGATTCATTATGCAACTCCCCGTGCGGGAGTCGCCTTGGCGACCCATCGGTCCCGAAGTCTTCCAATGTTGCTATATTCTACTCGGAACGACTATGTCGATAGTCTTCCGTTTCATTGTTGTAAACTATTCATTGTTTCATTGTTGAACGCATAGAGTACTTGAATGTAAGCTTGTGCCTTAACACGAGCGTGGAGCGCGGTACGAGAGTTCCTTTATTTTTCGAGTTCTTTTTCATGTTCTAAACAAGCATACAAGATGGGATTATTCCCTTAGCTAGGTGCGTTGAGTCATTTATTAGCATGCGCGGTGTTATCGTCTAGCGATTCTAGCAATAGTGTCTGTATTGTTATGTGTCTAGGCTAAGCAAAGACGGGTTCATCGGAGCCACCTACCTTAGCGATGTTCGCATCGGCCGAGCGATACTCCTAGCGCGCCTTTGAAAGTCTAAGTCTGGATTCCTCTTTGACGGGCCAATGTAAGCCTTGCATCGATTCTTCATCGGGTCGATGCAACTCTTCGAGTCGTCGGCTCGTTTGAGTCGTCGCACTGTCACGTCCCGAGTCGACAAACCGTTCGTCCCCGGTGTTATTTTGTCGATTCGATCGTCCTCGCTAAGACGTGATGCCGTACGAGTCTAGAATTGCACTCGTACAAGGCAAGAACGTTACGTTGCTTTTTATATTAATACGTCAAGTTAAAACTTCACAAATCACATCAGAAGATAAGACACAGTATAGGAAAATAGAAATTTGCTTTTCATTCATAGCTTGCAACGAAGTGTAAGTCGTAATTACATTGGATGCCGTTGCGGCTACATTGATTGAAAACAAAAAGAAATACACTCGACAAGCTGCCTGAACTAACGCTTGGCGCTCCATACATTCGCCCCTTTATACATAAGCCGTCGATTGAATTGACTTCAAAATACTTCAGCATAGAAAGAGCTTCAAAATGCCTCTCCGCACTTCAGCTTCAATTTAGTTTAGAGCGCCCGCCGCACCTGGGAAAATTGGAGGAGGGGATTAGCACACTTGCTAAGTGGACGAGACGAACCCACTCGTCTAAACCGACTCTGATTGTTAAGATAGGCATGCTTTAGAGTTGTCTTTCTATTTAGAACTAAATGAATTCAGTTCATATCGATAGCCATCTTTGAGTAATAAAGCATACAGTGAAACATAGCAGTTTATCACATTTCTTACCACGGCCGTGCTCGTCTCTGCATGAAAACAGAGATAATATTTACACCTGCATAAGACAATAGGTGAGCATGCTACTATTTTATATGCGCGGTCATTGATATTACACATCACATGGGACTATCTCAATGGCATTTCGGCCCGTTCAGTCTAGGTAGCAAGCCTGACTGACGGTCCCGCAATACATCAGTGCCGAAGCACGATTATTCATTCCCCCTAGGTCGATTCAATTTCGATGCCCCGAATACCGATTCGAGGAAAATCAACTTGTGCACAAGCTGTCCATGACCATGCCAATACGTGAACAGTTTAATATATACAACAGTTTTGTATAGCACTGACAGTATTGAACGACATTATCATTTTCTCCTAACTGATGCAACGATTCATTTTCCCCAAAGCCGTACTCCCGATTTAGCGTCCCGTAGGCACCAAATTGTCCGAGGCATCATAACCCACGATCGACGTTTTATATTATTTTACAGCACGTGAAATAGTCTATCTTTTTACTAGAACCTTAAACTTTCTGGTTTATGTGAGAAACTTACATTTTTTCAGAGTAGATTACTCTAAATCGATACGTTTTTTCCGAGTTCTTGACCTTAGTGGATTGGCATACAATTAACTTGGCATCGTTCGATTTGAATGAATTCGAGGCAAGAAATTTGTTTGCAGGACAGAGTAGAAAAGAAGGGGCCGAATCACCCACCGATTACTTTGTCCGTGTCGATCATTGAAGCGCTTCGCAACGTCAAGCTTTAGTTACGCGAGCTCCTGCAATGGCACCAATACTTTGTTAGAATTCCTTCTTTTTCCCTCGCTTCAAAATTTATAAATTGCATCCAGAAAAACGACGCGAAAGCACTTCATCAAACCCAGCAGCAAAAGCTCCAAGAAAATCATACAGCGGTCCGGTCCCGTCGAATGGACTCTTATATAGAGCTCACTCGCCGAGACGCAGCCTGCTGCATCTAGGACTTATTCCAACAGAATTCGTTCCATTAGTTTGATCGATTCTCGTAACATCCGTCCAAATCGATTTGATCGATGTCGCAAGGTGTTATCGTTTACCAAGCTTAGCAATCGAGTCAGATGGCCATCTAAGTTTCCGACCGATCTGGCTCGGCGCAAGCAAATTATGAAGTCTGTCGCCTATCGAAAGCGGGGCGCTACAAGCACCATAAAAGCTCCATGACAGTTTTATATGATTACTATGCGGTAGCCTTTTTCAAGGTGGTTCAGTTTTATAAATGCCATATTTATAGAAAATTATTGCTAATAATTACCCTATTGAACATGTAGTTACTTCATGGTCTTCCGGCTACGTTGTTAGTGAACAGTTACCGATGATCAAGGGATTGCTCCTCAATATATTGTGTGTTCATCACTTAGAGCTTACACCAGAAAATAGAGAAGAATCCCCGCAATCGAGTGTATTTTTGCTCAGAGTGCCATTGTTAGAGCATGTCAATGCTCTGTTCAACGAAGGGTGGTGACTTTTCAGAGCGTTTTGGAAGTTCTTCAGGACTTGCTGATTCTTGGAAACAAATCGACAAAACAGCTGAATATCGCTTTGAGCAACAATGATCTTCATCATCTTAAGTAGGAGGTTGTGCTAATCCATTATCAAATTTCAACCGTTTTTACTACTAACATTTATAGATCTGCTTTACCAAGAATAACTTCGTTGCTATAGTTTCATATTCGCAATTCCCTTGCCGCCCTCAAATATATTAAAAAATAAATAAAATATGTGTATTTATCATTATAAATTCACTTGAGACAAAAACTCGTAAGTTTGGTTATTTGGGAACGTGTGTGTGCAAACGATTGACAATTTGGACAAAGATGTCCTTGGAAATGGCTGAGAGAACCGACTTAGATATATGCACAAAGTAAACCATTAGTCTTTCTTTTTTCTTTTCCTTAACTTTATTTTTTCTCGAACTCATTTCCATTCCCAATTCGAAACAAATCCCAATTGATCATTTTCTTTCCCCAATTCGAAACTAAATCCTAATCGATTTTTTTTATATTTTCCATGTTCGACATAAACCCTAATTAAATTATTTATTTTCCCAATTTGACACCGTATTCTTAATTGAATTCCATCTTTCTCCATTTTGACATCAAATCCTAATTAAATTATAATTTTTTACCTACAATTCTGTTTGGTTAGCATTTACAACTCAGCTTTATGAGTTATAATGTTAAAGCTGACTAAAATCTTGTTTGGATCGTCACACTTTGAAAATTGATTTCAAAAATCAATGTCCCAAAACCAAAGTTTAAACATTACTTCGGCTATGGCCATGGCGAGACCTCGAGCTTCTCCTACGGCCATGGCCATGGCAAGACCTCAAGCTCCTTCGACGCCAGAGAGAACTCGGACACAGTTCTCGAGCTCCTCCAACAGCCATGGCCGGACCTCGAGTCCCCCTTCTTCGAGATCGGCCATGGCGAGAGGACCTCGACTCGGACCAGAGGACGATGACACGACGACACCACCGCTGCTTTATGAACCTCGACTCGACTAGATGAGATCGGGCTGGAGTCGACGCTCCCTCGGCCACGAACGGTGCTGACGACTACGAGCCGACCAGTTGGATACGAACTCAGAAACGGTTGGGCATGAACAGTGAACCCTAAACGATGAACTCGACACGACCCAACCCGAGGAAACTCGAGCCCTAGACGCCGGACAGAACTCGAACACAGTTGGGCACGACGAACAGTTTTGGAAGAAACACAGTTGGATACGAACATTGTGTACACAGTTCCACTTTCTAAAAAGATTTTACCAAACAGAATTTTTAAATTTTTGTTTCTTAAAATCACTTTTCAGATGAAAGTAACCAAACATAAAACCAAAATGCTTATGCTTGGAAAACAACTTTGTAACTTACTTTCAGAAAACTGTTTTCAATTTTTTTTCCATAAAGACTATCCAAACGGATACTGCATGTATTGTACATGCATCACCAAATTTGTGAAAATTGTATATACATAAACATATCGCCATTGCTTGGGACGATATACATGTATTATAAATACATCACCATAGGCTATGGCGATAAGCTGCTGCTGCGCCAGCGCCCCCTTCCTCGCTGCGGGTAGCCAGTCCCCTTGCCTCCCCGTGCTGACCCTCCTCCTCACCGTCCCCTCACCCTGTCCCGCTACACTGACCTTCCTTCCTGTCCCGCCGTTGATGCTGCTTGCCCCCACTGCTGCGTGCAATATCTGCCGTTGCACTCGCCATCACTGTTGTGTGCACTCGCCGCTGCTGCTCGTCCCTTTCTGCTGCCGACGCCGGAGAAGAGGGAGGTGCTGCCGGGGGAAAGGGGGAGAGAAAGTGAGGGGGATGGAGCTGCAGTGAGCGGCGGTGTGGAGAGGAGAGCTGTGACGAGCGATCGCGGGTGTCACGTTCCGCTCCTGTAGGAGCGATCGTCCTCGCTAAGGCGTGATGCCGCATGATACTAGATTGCGCTCGTGCAAGGCAGTTCCGTAATGGTCGATTACAGCGGTGGCGACGGGGTCATCGCACAGAAGTCCCAAGCAGAAATATTGAACATACAGCGGAAATTTAAAGGCAAACACAAGTTATTCAAAAGAACTCTTTATTGATATTGAATAATAAGATTACAATGGGCGCAAGGCCATGATTACAAGTCTCTCGTGCTCACTTTTCTCTCATTTACAAGTCACTCTGCTCTCTCTCATCTCTCGATACAATGCTTGAACCAGCGGAAGCTTCGGAAGACGATGTTCATACCTTATGCTTCGAATCGCCAAGGGACTTCGTACCTCGACGCATCCAAACGAGCTCCGCGCCACGAGCTTCTACCTGTGCCTGCACATAAAAATTGTGTGGGTGTCAGTACTCAACAGTACTGGTGGAGTGAGCTCCTCGCCCAACCATACATAACCGACACGTTCATTAACTTCGTGCAATACAAGTCCCTTTACGATTGTCTTTCTAGTCTAGCCTTAAGATCAGTTTTAAGACTATGATGCCTGACCAAACCGATGTGCAATGACATGGTCGTGCTATAATGACAACATGTATTTCGATCGAGGCAGTGCCTCATCGCTTATATACTTGACCGAACTTCAACTCGGGACGGCAGGGTCGTTCCATACTCTAGTCATGACTTCAACACACTCTAGATAGTGCTTTGTCGAGGAGCAACTTATGCGAACTCGGCTGTCATGCCCCGCTCCCAAAATTATGACGGGCCGGGTACGTAACATCATCCCCAGGCTACGCGACATACGAATACGCCAGTACCCATATTCGCGATTGTCGCCCGTAAGGTTCGTGCATAGGTAAAAGCAGGTCATACTTACATAAATTTAAGTCAGCATTAATCTAAAACTAAGACATTCTAACTAATTGAACATAAACATAACTATTTCTACCCAGTACAATTTTGAGCCCAACTATAAATAATACAATTATACCTTAAACAAGTAGATAAAAAGAATTCTTCTTTCGTCTTGAACGTCTTCAATGGTATCAACACGTCCTTGATCTCCAGTTGTCCTTCAATACCTGATAGCGGCTTCACTTGGTACACTGCTACAAAACCTAGTGAACAATACTAGGTCGTTTAGAAACGACAAGCAAGTCCTCGGCCAAAAATGCTTAAGAAAATTATAATAAGGGATGAAACATAAAGATTTTATATTAAGAGAATTAGGAATGTGCAATTTACATTGTTATAGTTTCCATTCATTTAAGTAGTATAAACGTCCTTTTCGGCTTTATTTAAACTGGAGTAGTTTCCTCCTAGAATGAAATAAAATTTGAAGGACATGTTACTGTCGATGTAGATGTAAAAATTTTTGAGCTTCCCTTGAGCTTATCATAAATTTTGACTCCCTTGGACAAAATTGAAATATGTCTCCCTTAGGCTAACCCTAAAATGCAATGCAATTTGGAGAACAATTCATGAATATTCATCTAAATATTTCCCGTCAACAATCCCGTTAACCCGGGATCATGCCGTGAATTCGGAGCCTCCCTTGGGTTAACAATCATCTACTCGATGTTACTGTTGAAATAGATGTAAAATCTGGAGCCTCCCTTGGGCTTAGTTTGTCTCCCTTGAGCAAACAAAATAAGAGCCTCCCTTGGGCTTAGTTTGCCTCCCTTGAGCAAACAAAATAAGAGCCTCCCTTGGGCTTAGTGTAACACCCAGTTTCTGGAATGAGGATATTTTTGAAATTTTGTATTTATAAATATTATTTAATCGTATTTATTTCACATTATGATTTTTGATGATTTTTAATTATTTTTAAAATCAATTTAAAATTGTTTTAAGTCATGGCTTGTGATTTTGATGCCTTGCTAGTGTAATCTGAGAGACTGCCTAACCTAGAGCCTAACCATATCATTAGGATGATTGAATTATTATTTTTAGCCTAGGGATATTTTGGTCATTTGGCCTCTTTGAATTATTTCATGATTTATTGTACTGATGATTGTTGATTTTGATTTTGACTAGCTGTGACTTAAGCGACTGTCCTAGATTTTGACCTTGACCTTGGCGACATAGTTAATATGGTATGGACCCTAATCTAACTCAAATTGGGCTTGGTTGACTTAAGTCGGCTAAGTTTCATGAAGAGAGTAGGAGGATTTTTGTATTGAACCATAGGCTAAGACTTGAGCTAGTTAGCTAGTGCAACTTGGCCCATGACCATTAGACTAAACCCTAACCCTAATTTTCCACTTTATGACCAGCCACTAGGGCTCCCCCTTCCCTATAAATATTCTCCTCCATGTTCTTGCCTCTTTTATTAAATTTTTACAAGTTTGAAGAAAGAGGTAAGAGCCTTCCTCCCCAATCCATAACTTCCTCATTTCAATTCCTTTTTGGCTCAAATCTTTTGCATTGGGTTCTAATTGATCCCTACTTTATGTTCATGGAGAGAAATCTCAGGTTTGAATCAATTTGGAGAGATTGGCTAGCAAGAAGGAATCCTCCATTTGAAGCTTTTTCAAGCTTTTTGCACATATAGGTAAAACCCCTTAAATTGATTCAAATTTCGGTTTTCTTTGCATGTAGGGCTAGATCTAGGAGTCCCCTAGGTGTCCCCGAAATTTGGGTGAAATTCGTGTCCGTTTGGTGTCCGTATCGGACACGTATCATAGTGTCTCCTAGGTGTTTGATGAAATGCTTGTGAGAATTAAATGGTATTAATTTCAAAAACTAATTGAATAGAAAAATAGGTTTTTGTATGCTGATCACGAATCTATCACACTGAGCACGTTTTCGAGCCGTGTCCGTGTCCAAAATGGACACGAACACGCTGTACGACACTGTGGTCGAGTGCCCTGCTGCTCGATCACGTTTTCTCCGTGTCTGTGTCACTTGGACACGTGAAAATTGACACACAGCTAGGGGACATGACTGACATGTCATTCCCAAAGTTTTGTGTCAATTGATAACGTGTCGGACACGATATTCGAAGTGCACTGATTTTGTACACAGACACAGTGCGCGAATTTTGTCACTGATACACGTGTCGTGTCGTGTCCTGACACGATGTGGATGCATGGTGACGTAGTTTTAGTGTAGCCCTATATCAGAGCTACATGTGTACGTGATCACGTATCGTTTCGTGTCTTGTGGCGTGTCCACGAAGCCTCGAACCCACTGTACGACACACTGTGCACGTCCCTGATACTCGGGCCCCCTGTAGGACACGACACGGATTCTTTGGGCACGAATTTTGGTGGACATGAGGGGGCATACACTGAAAGCATGCCCCCAAAGTTTCATCGGGTTTCATAGAGTAGGTTGTGAGAAATCACACGTGCACGGGATTTTCACTACACTGTACACACTGTTTAAACTACACTGTACACACTGTTTAAACACGTTCTGATACGTGACTCAAACTCAGACACGACACGACCCCGACACAAATCAGGCACCTAGACACATACCCTGACACCCCACCTAGCTACTGACACGTGCACGTGACACTTGGATGTCTGTGTCGTGTCCTGGATCAATCGACACACGTACACGAGGCCGTGCATACACTGTCCTCTGATGCTGGGTTTGACACATTAATTGACACTTCATGTCCACTTTTGTGGACACGAACCACTTCCTAGACACGAGTACATGTATACCTAGTGTCTGCACACATTGCTTTAGGGTTACACTTTGCTTTTTGATTCAGTTGGGTGTTTGAATAGGTTTTCCTGATACGTTCACTGTTTTGCTGTTTTTTTTCCTTTTTGAGTTTTGTGAAGAATCAATTTTGATTTCTCATTTTTCTGAGATTATATATGTATGTTGTTATACTCCTAGGATACATATTGTGTTGTTGTTTCGGTTTGAGAGCTATAGGTTTGGGTTGATGCTATTCGAATTTGGGTTTTTCCAAATATTCACTGAATACCATATTAATTCTCCATTTTCAGAATTCAAAGGATATTCAAATGGTTAATTTTGAAGTTTAAATCAGATTTACATATGCACAGTTTGTAGTTTGATTTTATTAAATGCATGCTTATATGTAGAATGTAACCTGGGTTTAAAACCTGGGAGGGAAACTGTCATGAGTTGGTAACCTGAATATTGAACTGTTAACGGTCCTTCAAACCTGAGATTAAGTTTGTGATGGGAAAACTAAGTTTTGGGAATTGAAATGCAAAACTGGAAACTGAGAATTTCTCTGTGTAAACAAACCTGAAATAGTGTATAACCTGAGAACTTGGTTCAGTCATATGCAAGTAAGAGGATTAGAGGGTTGCCTATGTGTAATTAAGAGTGGGTATAAGGGTATGTACCTGCTGTTGCAGCAGCAACAGATAGAGTATCAGACCATTGCATTAATGATCAGTGTCCATAGGTTCAGCCATAGTTGTTTTAGATATCTGGGTTTGAAAACAGTTAACTGAGTTCAAAACTGAAACCTGAGATTCAGGTAAACTGAAATGGGATTGGGTTGACACTTGTTGGTTCACTGTTTTTTTTTATTAAATCCTGAGAACCTATGTGAACCTGTGAATGATATGTACACACACATATGGCCTTCACTCATTGACACTAAGCCCCCCCACACACACAAACTGAGATTTGTTTGAATTTAAAAACTGATGTTTCCCTGTATCCTGAGATTCCAATCTCTGTTAACCTGAAATTGGTTTTGTTCACTGTTAAATGTAATAACCTGAGAATTCTGAGATATCACACACCCTTCATGTTAAGTATACACACACACATACATACACATTGCAAACACACAACCTTAGCCTATGTACCCACACCACTCCTCATGCCCCCTTCCTTGCCCTCTCTCTCTCTCTATATATATATATAGTGTATATATGCAATATATGTGAATGAATGTAGAAGAGTATGCATGTATGTATACATTTGCTACATAGAGATGATTCCTATATATGCCTATGAATAATTTCACATATTAGAGTATGCTATGTGTGTATTGAATATATATGTATATATATATGATAACTACATAGATTGTTGAATGTAAAGTCTTTGTTTGTATATATAATATTGATACATGGTACAGGCTTGGTTTGGTGTTGACCTAGTTAGACTAGGGTTGACCTAGATTAGACTAGTAGACCTAGTTTGACTTCTTGTTGACTAGAGTGTTGACTAAGGTTGACCAAGAGTTGACTTTAACCTAGATTGACCTAGAAATCATGTAGATTGCATCGTAGACTTCATTTATCTTATTTTAAACATATTATAACCTGTACTGCTTAATCTAGGACATTGTGACTCTGGTACAGATATCTGATATTACACTACTCTTTTCAGAGTAGCAGGCGAGTACATTCTCTGATAGTTCTTTCATTTACTTGTCAATTACTGTATTTCAGTTCTAGTTAGCTGTATGTGATTCTCTGTTACAAACACGTATTATTATTTCTGAATCCATGTATGCGACACACATACTTACTCGTCTTACCTCTATTATTCGAATCACCATACGAATCACTATTCGAATCACCTTATTCGTATCTTCATATGCTGGTTGGACTTGTATTCGTCTTATGTGTTGGATTATGGATTCATTTGTATTAGACTGGGCGGGGAAATACTTGATTAGACATGGAAACATTCCCACTATTCGAACCACCCCCTGTGAATATATTCGAACGATAGCCATTCCACACCCGGCCAGGTGTGTGATGTGCCGGATTTATCCTTAGCCGTTTACATGTCTATCTAAGTATTTTAAAACACACTTGGAGAATTTATTCGAATCATTATTAGAATATCATGTGAATCACTATTCGTATCACCTTATTCGTATCACCTTATTCGATTCACCTTATTAGAATAATGATTAGAATTACATTCGACACATCTTATATTAGACTCACATTGGGATTACACTCGACTTATATTGTACCACCTGAACTCATTATGTTACTCTACTTCAGCTAGATCTTATTTTTATAGTCTTCTTTGCTATGTTTTTCTTCTTGTTTAATTACTTTACTTTCATTGTACCTTAACTGCTTTTCTATATCACTACCTGTATAAAACTGCCATATTCATCAATACAACTGTCTATAATTGTTTTATAGTTCTCTGTCATTTACTTGGAATTTTTTGATGAAATGTACTCGTTCCTGTCCTGACTGGACCTGTTGAAAATATTACAGATGATTGCCCTGAGAACATTTGCCCTACTTGCCTTGGAGCAGGAGATGGCTTAGCTACCTTTGGCCCCGACACTCAGGAGTGATCGGGAGACTAGCTAGTAGACTTGGTTTAGTTTTCATGTTTTAGAACTTGAGTTGTAATAACTTGATATTCGAGTTTGTATTTGAGTTTGTTTGAGATATTATTATTTAGTAGTTTATAAATGTTGTTATTTAGTTTTTAGTTATAAACTTCTGTGTTATCTTATCGTGCTTAGACTGTGATTGAGATTTCTTTATATCTATACTTGTCCTCCGTTCGGAGTTGAGATATTGACAAGTACATTATATAATTGCGTGAGTTGTTGATTAGAAAGTAACCTAGGACAGCGTTCTACCGTCGACACTGCGGCGTAGGCTGGACGTACCCACTTCTCGTGCCCTTACTCTAGGGTGCGGGTCGTGACACGTAGTTTGCCTCCCTTGAGCAAACAAAATACTGATCAGCTTTTTGTTGTAATTATGTTACGGGACATTTAGGGATATTCAGTTTGTTCTCCCCCGCCCAATGCTTCCTAAATGATTCTAAGTATCTTTCCTAAATGACTTTAGATCTTAGGGAGTAATCCGATTTTTCTGAAGTCGGAAATTTAACTCTTGAATTTTCCAAAAATTTTGGCAGAGTCTCCTTTGTATAGGGCGACTCCGAAAATTCACAAGAGACAAAATATAACATAAAAATATAAATTCGGGTTCGCCGACCCCTTCGGTGGAGCAACTCTCAACACCGGAACCACGCAGGTAATAATTCGGGTTCGCCGACCCCTTCGGTGGAGCAACTCTCAACATCGGAACCTCACGCAACCATCATATATATATATATATATATATATATATATATATATATGAATGCTGAATAAAAATTTCTTTCTTACCATGGCAATTAAGCAAGCAAGCAAGCATTTTAATCTTTCTTTCTGATTATTGCGATTTGCTCTGTTTATAAACTAATCAAATATCTCGGAACAAAATTGTTAGCGACATGAGAATATATAACATCTAACTATCAACCGATGTCACTAAATATTAAATTATTGTCTATGCTCCTTTAAAGATGCAATTAAGGAAAAGAAAATTGAGAATTAATAGGGGTAGGGTTACCATAATATATAAGTACCCAGAAATATCAATTTTAACTAATAATCATGCCGAGACATGTTAATTATGCACAATCTTAAGTAGGGACAGATTTGAAATAATATGTTAAAAATTAAAAGTAACTCTTATTTATACATGCCATAATAATGGAGAAAACTTTTATCTACATATGACATGTCAAAGAATATAAAATTCATATGTAAGGATTTTCCTTTAAGCATATATATGGAATCCCTAAAGTATGTCAAAACTTATAGGTGTCCATGAAAATTTATAAGTACTTGTGTTTGTGTCCACACAACATGTCAGGGTGTGTACATGTGTGAGAGATATATAGATACATATTGTTAGGTGGATTTCAACCAACAAAATTTAATGGAAAGTATTCATTGGTATATAAGTACATGAATTGCATACAAAAAATATGCCAAGATATATATATATATGTGTGTATATGAACATAAGTGTCCTTGCATATATGTATTTACATTCAAAGTACCTTATATTGTGTCAAGTTGTGTCCATACATATCATCCTTCAAAGTATCTCATATTGTGTCATGTTGTGTCCATATAATATTGTGTCAAGTTGTGTCCATACATATTATCCTTCAAAGTATCTCATATTGTGTCATGTTGTTTCCATATATATATATTTTTTATTTATATATATATATTTTTTTTTATTTATAAATATTTTTTTTCATATATATTTATAAATATATATGAAAAAAAATATTTTTTTTATTTATAAATATTTTTTTCATATATATTTTTTTCATATATATATTTTTATTTATAAATATTTTTTTATTTATAAAAAAATATTTTTATAAATATTTTTTTATTTATAAATATTTTTATAAATATTTTTTTTATTTATAAATATTTTTTCATAAATAAAAAAAATATTTTTTTTATTTATAAATATTTTTTTTCATATATATTTTTTTCATATATATATATATATATATTTTATTTATAAATATATATATATATATATATATATATATATATATATATATATATATATATATATATATTATTTATAAATATTTATATATATATATATATATATATATATATATATATATATATATATATATATATATAAATATATATATATATATATATATATATATATATATATAGATGGAAACCACATGATATCACTAGAAAATTTAAAGTTGAAGTGCCCATACATATTCAAAATATTTATAGTGTTGAGTGCAACACATGTGCCCAACTTATACATTTATATATATCATCTTGTGTCCAAGTATCTATTTATGTGAGTCTAATGTACATATATATATATATATATATATATATATATATATATATATATATATATATATATATATATATATATATATATATTGTATTGTGTCCAATATATATTTTTGTATTGTGTCCAAGATGCATACCCATCTCTATATTCATGCTACAATATTACATGGTGGGTTTTAACCACAATATATATTTTCAGAGAATGGAAATAATCCCTAATTTATTTCATTATGAAATTTAGAGCTAAAAATAAGATAAGTCTCAAGGAAGAGGGAAAGAAGGAGAGGACTTGCCTTGGGTTCTTGAGTGGGACCTATGATTTCTCCAAACTTCTTCTAAATTAACCCCCTAAGATGGAGTTGGGGACTAGGGTTTGGATCTTCTTCTTCAATTACTTCTTCCTTCTTCTTTGTTCCATCTTCATCTTCTTCCAATCTTCCTTCTTCTTCTTCTTCTTCTTCTTTTTTTTTGAATAAGAGGGTTAGGGTTTGATGATGGTGGTGGTGGTGATGATAGTGGAGATGGAGATGAAGATGGTGGTGTTGGAGGTGGTGATGGAGGATGGCCGGCCGGAGGGGGGTGGCCGACGGCGGCGGCGACAGGAAGTCCGGCGGCAGCAGCAGCAGGTGGGAGTGGGGAGAGGAGTTCATGTGGGTGTGTGAGTGTTGGAGAGGGAGAGATGGAGAGAAATAGGGAGATGAGAGTGGGAGAGGAAGATATATAGATAGGGAGAGAGAGTTCGAGAGAGAGAGAGAGATGACCGAGAGAGGGAGAGAGAGATCGAGAGAGTGAGAGAGGGAGAGAGGGTGCGGGTGAGGGGCTGCCCCTCTCTCTTTCTCTAAATATATATAATTAATTTTTTTCCCTTAGGGTTTCAAAATAAAAATTTCTAAAAATAAGAATGAAAAAAAAATTATTATTATTATTATTACATCAATTATTGTTTATATCATAAAAAAATTTAGAGCAAAAAATTTAATTAGATTGAAATATAATAAAATATTAATACATTAATTATTGAAAAGCAGCTATGACACTCTACCCACCTTACAAAAATTTCGTCCTCGAAATTTAAATTTAAAGATAAGCTTTTCAAAAACGATCACAGAGAAAACAAATATTCTACCACCTTACAGAGGTTAAGTAGTAATTTATTAAATTATTAAACAAAATATCTTGAAATATAGTTACCAAAAGCTTCACGAAGATAAGAACAATCTGAAAAAAAATCATCAAGATTCTTGAAATTCCATAGAACCAAATAGAATTGGTCAGATACCATGTTGTTTCAACCCATAACGATATATGATACAGGAATTCAAAATCATATTCCTTATTCTTATTTTTTTTCTGGCGTGATATAGCAATCTTGTGCCTCGCCATTACGCATATGGCTGCAATCAAGATACCGTTTCACTATCAGGATTCATGGCTGCAGCTTTTGCTACCACGCTAATGATATCCATAGAATGAGTAGGAATCATGATTATGAAGTAGCTTTATAGATCATGATATTCTTAGTAATCCCAAAATATATTCAAGAAGCAATACTTATTTTCAAGTTCTCCAAATATCATCAACGTTATTTTATCTTGGTATCAAACTAATAGATAATATTATAACATAAGATAAACTCATAAATCTATATTATCAAAAGCACTATATGTCATTTTAAATAACGTTTTTTCAAATTCCATATCAAGGTAAAATGAAATCAAAATTCGAATATCAAGTTCAAAAATTCATTATGAAAAATTATGTCTTGATCCCCGAAAATTTTATTGAATTCCTGAATCATGTTTCGAGAATATGTGCCTCGCCAATTTGGATGGCCAGTCCGAATGGCTGCAACAACTTCTCATTTCACGATTCATTAGAAAATTTTAGGTGTCAAGACACAACAAGTATTCATTCACATAAATATCATTTACACAAAATCCAATCAAAGTATTCACTTCACAGAAAAAAAATTAAAAGAGTAAATTGCAATGGATATTAGATAGAGGGCAATTCCTGAAATAGAGATGCCAGGAAAAGATGTAAATGGAAAAAAAGATTAAGGATACAATTCTAGATTTTCATTTAGTGAATGTTATGTGAAGCAACAAAATTGAAAGTTTTGAAGTAGATTGGGTTTGCAAAATAACCAGACCGCAGAAAATTCAACAGATAAAAGAGAACGAGTCGGGACTTAGGCATCGATAGAAGTCTAGAGGGAGTAAGGAATAAGGAATTAGCTTCTTAATTTAATATGTATATAATACTCTATACAATAACTATTATGCAAAATCCTAGACAAGTTATTGCTAGTACTTTCCTACCCAATAATCATTCAAAATAAATTCATATCAATACTTACCCCTTAACCATTTCTAACTATGTAATGGTTCAAAAATATTTTAGAACTCCGGGATTACTAGAGATACCAAGTCCAAGATCCTTAAGGAGTCTTCTAGATTCTTTTACCAGCTCAGACGAGAATACTTGTCATATTCTCCCTAACTTAATAGGCCTAGAATGATTATGTCTATCCTTATACTACCCATGACCTAGGTAAGGATACATGATTATATATACTCACTATAGAGATTTTATTTAGGTAAAGACACTATGAAATACAGTCTAACATAGGCAATTCTATTTGGTATCTCTTGAATATTTCCTAAAACATATCTTAAAGTTTATACCTTAGCCTCTAGTGTCTCCCCAGAGTCTTGACCAACATCTTATCTTAGCTTGCATAGGTTTTCCTAGAACTTGGCCTATATCATATCCTTGGGTTGTCAAACCTGTACCCTATCCTATTTCCTCTATGCAATGTCTGACCTGCATCATATCCTATTTCGTCTATGCAATGTCTGACCTGCATCCTATCCTATTTCCTCTATGCAATGTCTGACCTGCGTCCTATCCTAAATTTTCCATTATTTGTTGACCTGCATGGGCCACCACTAAAAGACGTGTCATGCCCCGTTTCCAAAATTATGACGGGCCGGGTACGTAACATCATCCCCAGGCTACGCGACATACGAATACGCCAGTACCCATATTCGCGATTGTCGCCCGTAAGGTTTGTGCATAGGTAAAAGCAGGTCATACTTACATAAATTTAAGTCAGCATTAATCTAAAACTAAGACATTCTAACTAATTGAACATAAACATAACAATTTCTACCCAGTACAATTTTGAGCCCAACTATAAATAATACAATTATACCTTAAACAAGTAGATAAAAAAAATTCTTGTTCCGTCTTGAACGTCTTCAATGGTATCAACACGTCCTTGATCTCCAGTTGTCCTTCAGTACCTGATAGCGGCTTCACTTGGTACACTGCTACAAAACCTAGTGAACAATACTAGGTCGTTTAGAAACGACAAGCAAGTCCTCGGCCAAAAACGATTAAGAAAATTATAATAAGGGATGAAACATAAAAATTTTCTATTAAGAGAATTAGGAATGTGCAATTTACATTATTATAGTTTCCATTCATTTAAGTAGTATAAACGTCCTTTTTGGCTTTATTTAAAATGGAGTAGTTTCCTCCTAGAATGGAATAAAATTTGAAGGACATGTTACTGTCGATGTAGATATAAAAAATTTCGAGCTTTCCTTGAGCTTATCATAAATTTTGCCTCCTTTGGACAAAATTGAAATATGCCTCCCTTGGGCTAACCCTAAAATGCAATGCAATTTGGAGAACAATCCCTGAATATTCATCTAAATATTTCATGTCAACAATCCCGTTAACCCGGGATCAGGCTGTGAATTCGGAGCCTCCCTTGGGCTTAACAATCATCTACTCGATGTTACTGTCGAAATAGATGTAAAATTTGGAGCCACCCTTGGGCTTAGTTTGCCTCCCTTGAGCAAACAAAATAAGAGCCTCCCTTGGGCTTAGTTTGCCTCCCTTGAGCAAACAAAATAAGAGTCTCCCTTGGGCTTAGTTTGCCTCCCTTGAGCAAACAAAATACTGATCAGCTTTTTGTTGTAATTATGTTACGGGACATTTAGGGATATTCAGTTTGTTCTCCCCCGCCCAATGCTTCCTAAATGATTCTAAGTATCTTTCCTAAATGACTTTAGATCTTAGGGAGTAACTCGATTTTTCTGAATGTCGAAAATTTAACTCTTGAATTTTCCAAAAATTTCGGCAGAGTCTCCTTTGTATAGGGCGACTCCGAAAATTCACAAGAGACAATATATAACATAAAAATATAAATCCGGGTTCGCCGACCCCTTCGGTGGAGCAACTCTCAACACCGGAACCACGCAGGTAATAATTCGGGTTCGCCGACCCCTTCGGTGGAGCAACTCTCAACACCGGAACCTCACGCAACCATCAATATATATATATATATATATATATATATATATATATATATATAAATGCTGAATAAAAAAAAATTTTCTTACCATGGCAATTAAGCAAGCAAGCAAGCATTTTAATCTTTCTTTCTGATTATTGCGATTTGCTCTGTTTATAAACTAATCAAATATCTCGGAACAAAATTGTTAGCGACATGAGAATACATAACATCTAACTATCAACCGATGTCACTAAATATTAAATTATTATCTATGCTCCTTTAAAGATGCAATTAAGGAAAAGAAAATTGAGAATTAATAGGGGTAGGGTTACCATAATATATAAGTACCCAAAAATACCTATTTTAACTAATAATCATGCCGAGACATGTTAATTATGCACAGTCTTAAGTAGGGACAGATTTGAAATAATATGTTAAAAATTAAAAGTAACTCTTATTTATACATGCCATAATAAGGGAGAAAACTCTTATCTACATATGACATGTCAAAGAATATAAAGTTCATATGTAAGGATTTTCCTTTAAGCATATATATGGAATCCCTAAAGTATGTCAAAACTTATAGGTGTCCATGAAAATTTTTAAGTACTTGTGTTTGTGTCCACACAACATGTCAGGGTGTGTACATGTGTGAGAGATATATACATACATATTGTTAGGTGGATTTCAACCAACAAAATTTAATGGAAAGTATTCATTGGTATATAAGTACATGAATTGCATACAAAAAAATATGCCAAGATATATATGTATGTGTGTATATGAACATAAGTGTCCTTGCATATATGTATTTACATTCAAAGTACCTTATATTGTGTCAAGTTGTGTCCATACATATTATCCTTCAAAGTATCTCATATTGTGTCATGTTGTGTCCATATATATATATATATATATATATATATATATATATATATATATATATATATATATATATATATATATATATATATCAACTATATATTTTTATATATATATAATTCTTTAAATGGAAACCACATGATATCACTTGAAAATTTAAAGTTGAAGTGCCCATAGATATTCAAAATATTTATAGTGTTGAGTGCAACACATGTGCCCAAATTATACATTTATATATATCATCTTGTGTCCAAATATCTATTTATGTGAGTCTAATATACATACATATATATATATATATATATATATATATATATATATATATATATATATATATATATATATATATATATCGTCCGGCGCTCGTAGCGCGAGTGGCACGAGGAGGGGGCTCTCGGTGGGGAGACCCGGGATCGAGCCCCCCCTCCCGCATCAACCCGGCTGGGTGGCAGTGGCCACGGGGTTGATGGGGATGCACGGACACATAAATATATATATATATATATATATATATATATATATATATATATATTGTATTGTGTCCAATGTATATTTTTGTATTGTGTCCAAGATGCATACCCATCTCTATATTCATGCTACAATATTACATGGTGGGTTTTAACCACAATATATATTTTCAGAGAATGGAAATAATCCCTAATTTATTTCATTATGAAATTTAGAGCTAAAAATAAGATAAGTCTCAAGGAAGAGGAAAAGAAGGAGAGGACTTGCCTTGGGTTCTTGAGTGGGACCTATGATTTCTCCAAACTTCTTCTAAATTAACCCCCTAAGATGGAGTTGGGGACTAGGGCTTGGATCTTCTTCTTCAATTACTTCTTCCTTCTTCTTTGTTCCATCTTCATCTTCTTCCAATCTTCCTTCTTCTTCTTCTTCTTCTTCTTTTTTTTTGAATAAGAGGGTTAGGGTTTGATGATGGTGGTGGTGATAGTGGAGATGGAGATGAAGATGGTGGTGTTGGAGGTGGTGATGGAGGATGGCCGGCCGGAGGGGGGTGGCCGGCGGCGCCAGCAGGAATTCCGGCGGCAGCAGCAGCAGGTGGGAGTGGGAAGAGGAGTTCATGTGGGTGTGTGTGTGTTGGAGAGGGAGAGATGGAGAGAAATAGGGAGATGAGAGTGAGAGTGGAAGAGATATAGATAGGGAGAGAGAGTTCGAGAGAGAGAAAGAGAGAGAGAGAGATGACCGAGAGAGGGAGAGAGAGATCGAGAGAGTGAGAGTGGGTTCGAGAGAGGAAGAGAGAGTGCGGGTGAGGGGCTGCCCCTCACTCTTTCTCTAAATATATATAATTAATTTTTTTTCCTTAGGGTTTCAAAATAAAAATTTCTAAAAATAAGAATGAAAAAAATTATTATTATTATTATTACATCAATTATTGTTTATATCATAAAAAATTTTTTAGAGCAAAACATTTAATTAGATGGAAGTATAATACAATATTAATATATTAATTATTGAAAAGCAGCTATGACATCGGCTGTCATGCCCCAATTTTGTCGAATCGATAGTCGTCCCCCGGACGTGATGCCGTGCGAACCTAATTTGCGATCGCACAAGGCATAGTCATAAGGTAATCCGAGACACGAGATCTAAGAGAGTACGCAGACAAATTGATTCACACAATAAGTAAAGGAAACTTGATCTTTATTGATAATGAACATCTTTTACAGACTCTGATACAAGACTCATTACTGTACGGGCTACAACATGACTCGATTACAAAAGAGTGCCGATGAGATAGCCGTTCCATATATTGCACACATCTCTCAATATACAACAAAGTACTCCAGTAACCTGGATGGGAGGGACGCTGAGTCATCTTCCTTGGACTATCGAGAGCCTTCAAAAGTGGAGTCAAAGAGAAAGTCTTCGACGCACGGCCGAAGCTTCAAAATCACGAACGCCGTCGAGCTAGCTGGCGCGTCCTTCCTTATTCGCGGGACCTACAAAGAGCGAGGATCAGTACGATCACATGTACTGGCGAATGGCTAATTAAAATCCAAGCTCTGCATTTGATTCAAGAAGTTTCGTAAACATGTTAGCTAGCTATTTCAATGATCTTTCTAACCATCCTGCTCGATTTACATGTTAACATGTTTTGAGGCAAGCATATGAAACTGCATAACATTAAGCAACTATCATATTCATCCCGTGTCCCGTGCACTTGTTAAGCAGTGAAAAGGGGGTGTGAAGGCCACTGGCAATGTCAAGCCATCACGGACTATAGCAGGGTTAGACGATATCCCTTTCGCGTCGGGTAGCGATCCCTGTGCGAAAGTGCCCGCATAACTCGCGCCGATGAAGGGTTGGCGCTGCTACACTCATTCCTCCCGGGCCGAATCGGTCCCTTGGCCTAGGCAATCGTTCGAGGAAACTTTATATTGTCGACAAGTTGTCTAATGACCGTTTTCTTTTAAACTTAGTTGATTTGCTTCCTTAGCCGTATCGTTGCGATAAACGTTAATCGATTCATTCATTATTTTGCATAGGCTAAGTGGATCTGTATAAGGAAACATATTTTCCATTTTCAAAACCGGCAGTTGATAGAAAGTGTTTCGTGAAGAATCATGCCACGATTTCTTTGATTTTATACTTTTATGACAACATTCATTTAACTTCATTTTGATTTTTGAAATAAAGGAACGATGCGAAGGAGGTCAGCCACTCACCTTAGCCTTGCTTCAAGCGAGCGACCGGTTGGCTGCGCTGACGTCGCCTACGTGATCACCTGCAATCGCATAAGCAACTGATTAGAACACTGTATAATTCAAGAAAATTCGATATGAATGCGAAGCTCGAAAATGCAAGTCACAAAAACTCATTCGGAAAACATTCACGAAAAATATTCTCGAAAAACGCATTCACGAAAACCAAAGCCAAAGCCAAATCAAGTGCGGCATAAAAATCAGAGCAACGAGAGGTCTCTTCCGACTCAGTCGCAGAGCCAATCCTCGAGGCACAACCCGCTGAATATGGAACTTGGTTTCGAAGAAGCCATTCCATAACGTGGAATGGATCTTAATTCAACCGTTCCCGTTCAATCGACTCGGCCGATTCTGACCTATCGGTCCCGACCGAATTGATAGCGACAGTGTTCCTTTCTTGCGCATCCCATGGACGGAAATAGGGCACGATGTAGGGACGGGGCACTACACCATAACCAACTAATAAAAAGTTTCATCCTCGAAACTTAAAGATAGAACCTACCTCTACGAGAACAATGAAGGAAATTTCTCCTTCATTTCTGATTCAAGCTTCCACGTCGACTCTTCGACCGAATAGTTCCTCCAGAGGACGCGTACGAGAGGGATCGCTCGATTTTACAGCAGCTTATCCTTGCGTTCTAAGAGTTGAACTGGCTCTTCGACGTAGGAAAAGTCGGACTTTAGCTCTAGCTGGCCAAAATCTACCACGTGGCGCTGGTCGTGCACGTACTTCCGCAGTTGCGAGACGTGGAAGACATTGTGTACACCTTCAAGCACCGACGGTAGGGCAATTTTATAGGCCACTGGGGCGACCTGTTCGAGTATTTCGAACGACCCAACGAATCTCGGGCTCAACTTTCCTTTCGCACCGAACCGAGTAACTCCCCGCATGGGCGACACTTTGAGAAATACATGATCGCCTTCTTGAAACTCGAGGGGTCGACGATGAACGTCCGTATAGCTTTTTTGATGACTCTACGCAGTCTTTAGTATTTCCTGAATGGGCCGAATTTTTTGTACGGTCTGTTCCACCAGTTTCGGGCCGAGAATCTGCCGCTCTCCGACTTCGTCCCAGCAAATGGGTGATCGACACTTGCATCCGTACAAGGCTTCATACGACGCCATTTGAATGTTGGATTGATAGCTGTTGTTGTATGCGAATTCGACCAGAGGTAGATGATTGTCCCAGCTTGATTTGAAGTCAATTGCGCAAAGTCGTAGCATGTCTTCGAGAATCTGATTGACGTGCTCCGTTTGGCCGTCGGTCTGAGGATGGTAAGCTGAGCTGAACTGCAACTTGGTACCCAGTGCCGACTGAAGGCTACTCCAGAATTGCGATATGAACCGTGAATCCCGATCAGAGACGATAGATACTGAAACTCCGTGCAGCCGTACTATCTCATCAAGATAAATCTGCGCCAGGCGATCAACACTCCAAGTAACTTTGATGGCAATAAAGTGCGCTGACTTGGTTAGTCAATCGACGATGACCCAGATGGCATCATTTTCCCGTGACGTCTTCGGCAGACCAACAATAAAATCCATGCACACGTGCTGCCACTTCCATTCCGGAATTGCCAGATTATGCATCTCCCTGCCTGGTCTCTGGTGCTCAGCTTTCACCTGCTGATAGGCCATACATTGTGACACGAAAAGTGCTACATCTCTTTTTATCTCGTGTCACCAGAAGTTTGTGCAGAGGTCTTTGTACATCTTCGTACTGCCAGGATGCAAGGTGTACTTCGCGTAGTGCGCCTCCGACAATATCTCCTTTCTAAGTTCTGAATCATCCGGAACGCATAGCCTACCCCTCAATAGAAGCATGCCGGTCTCGTCTTTCGCAAAGTTGGTCGTCCTGCCCGTCGAGATTAGATCTCGTATTTTTTTAGGTACGGATCGTCCTTCTGAGCGGTCTTGATCTTTTCAAGCAAGCTCGGCTCTAACTGCAACTTTGCCAACTGCACATTCTGGAATCGGACTCGGAGTTCGATGCCCATCTCTTCTAGGTCGCGTAGCAGTCTGCAGTCGATGGATAGCGAGGCTATGTACTTCCGACTCAGAGCGTCCGCCACAACTTTTCCTTTTTCCGGCGTGTAGTCGATAGTCAAGTCGTAATCCTTGATCAGTTCAAGCCAGCGCCTTTGTCGCAAGTTCAGTTCCCTCTGCATGAATAGATACTTGAGGCTCTTGTGATCGATATAGATCGTGCACGCCACGCCATAAAGATAGTGACGCCACAATTTCAACGCGAACACAATCGCCGCTAACTCCAGGTCATGCGTGGGATAATTCTTCTCGTGCGGCTTTAGCTGTCGGAAAGCAAAAGATATCATCTTGTTTTGCTGTATCAGCACACACCCCAAGCCCCGACCGGACGCGTCGCTGAATATCTGGAAACCCTCAGTCCCTTCTGGAAGTGCGAGTATCGGGGCCGAGACGAGCCGTTGCTTTAATTCTTGGAATGAAGCTTCATAATCGTTTGACCATTCGAATGCGACTCTTTTCTGGGTGAGGCGAGTCAGAGGCGACGCGATCTTCGCGAAGTCTTTCATGAAGCGTCGGTAGTATCCTGCTAAGCCAAGGAAACTTTGAATCTCGCTGACGGACGTTGGCCGCTTCCAATCAACAACGGCTTCAACTTTTTTTGGGTCGACCGCGATGCCTTCAGCTGAAATGATGTGTCCGAGGAATACGACGCTACTCAGCCAAAATTCGTATTTGTTTCGCTTCGTATACAACTGATTTTCTCGAAGGGTCTGAAGCACGGTCCGTAGATGCTCAGTATGTTGCTGCTTGCTCTTCGAGTAGACGAGTATGTCGTCGATGAAGACTACTACGAACTTGTCGATGAATGGTCAGAACACCCGATTCATTAAATCCATGAAGGCAGCATGGGCGTTCGTTAGGCCGAACGGCATTACCAGGAACTCGTAATGGCCGTATCGAGTGCGGAAGGCAGACTTTGGCACATCGTCCGTCTTGATCTTGAGTTGATGGTAACCCGAATGCAGATCAATTTTAGAGAACACTGTGGCTCCTTGATGCTAATCAAACAGACCGTCTATGCGGGGCAGAGGTTATTTGTTCCGGACAGTGGCTTTATTCAGCTCGCGGTAGTTGATACAAAGATGCATACAGCCATCCTTCTTCTTGACAAACAGCACGGACGCTCCCCAGGGCGAGACGCTGGGTCGGATGAATCCTTTGTTGAGCAACTCTTGTAACTGCACCTTGAGTTCTTTAAGCTCTGCAGGGGCCATTCTGTACGGGGCTTTCGAGATCGGTCGAGTGTCGGAGAATGTATCGATAGTGAACTCAATCTCTCGATCGGGCGGCATGCCGGGCAGCTCGTCCGGGAATACATCGAGAAATTTTGCCACAATGTCGGTCTGACCCGCGTTGCACCATCCTGTCGCATGTCTCGAACGGAAGCTAGATAGCCTTCGCACCCGGAATGCAGCATCCATCGAGCAGATATTGCGGAGATCACCATACAGGTCGGCGACGTCTCACCACACGAGTAGCAGAATTCAGGCACTCCAGGTATACGAAATGTGACCCTCTTTTTAGCACAGTCTATGGTTGCGTTGCATGGACCGAGCCAATCCATCCCCAGAATGATATCATAGTCCTTAATATTTAGAACTATCGCATCGAGACTGATCTTTTGACCACCTATATAGATGATTTCATCTCCGCAGACTAAATTTGCAAGTAGTGGCATGCCCGACGTATGTTAACAGTGAGATCGAGGCCCAGTGGTGTCAAGAAAAATTTGTGCTCGGCGGCAAAGTCCGCCGATATAAAACTATGCGTAGCACCTGAATCAAATAATACACGAGCAGGTTTATTATTGAATTACAGTATACCTGTCACGACTGTATCAGATGCAAACGCTTCGTCTCGAGTCATGGCGTAGACGCGACCCTGAGCATTGGGGCGATGGTCTTGGCCATTCTGTTGTGCGATCGGTGGAGCCCGAGGTGCTTGGCCTCAGTTTTGTTGATGTTGCGAGAGGCGTTGGTTCGGCGTAGCTTTCGGGCAGTCCCTTGCAAAGTGATCTATTTTGCCGCACGCGTAACATGCCCTGTGCTTAAATCGGCACTCGGTGTCCAAGTGCCCCTTATTGTGGCAAAAATTGTAGACCTTTCGATCCTTCGTCTGGTTGCCGCGATATTGACGCTTGTCCGCGTTGTTGCCTTCCGCATTACTATGACGTTTGTTATTAAAGTGAACAGCGCCGGTAGTAGTAGGAGGATACTCGGACTCCAGACGGAGGGCATGGTTGAGTGTCTCGCCCATGGTTTTGTATTCAGGCACTGAGACACGAATACGGATAGTGGAACGCAAGCCCACTACGAATCGTCGAGCTCGACTTGCAGTGGTAGGTAGATAGTCTCTAGCAAACTTGACTAGTTTGTTGAATTTGACCGTATATTGTCGTACAGTCATATTCCCTTACGTCAACTACATAAACTCGTTTTCTTTTTCCTGTCGTATGGCTGTAGAAAGATATTTGGTCTCGAATGCATTTTTGAATGTCGCCCATGAGATCGCCGCCGTCTCGTCTTCACGTTGAATAGCCCGCTTCTGCACAGCCCACCAATCGTGCGCATTCATTCGAAGTAGAAGTTGAGCACACGCGACTTTTTTTGAGTCCTCGACACCCAGAAGCTCGAACTTATCTTCTAGCTCCTCCAACCAGTCGATCGCCACGGAGGGATCTTCTGTGCCGTTGAAGGAAGTACGGCAGCTTTTTGTGAATTTTGACACGTCGAAGTTAGAACTTCTCGGTGTTGCAGGTGAGAGCACGGGCGCCTCTGGTTCAGCTTCGTTGGATCGAACCGCAGGCTGGGTCACGGCAGGTGTCATCGTTGAATTATTGTTGTTGTCTACGACCGACTGTACGATTTGCTGGAGGGTATTCAGCTACTGCTGCTGCAGCTTGAATTGAGCCTCGAACCGATTCTCAAATTGGATCTGACGAGCCTCCGCTTGCTGACGATGGAGCTCGTTTTGACGTTGCTACATTTCAAGCATTTGCAGTATACGTTGTATCGGGTCGCCGGAAGGTCCGGCTACGGTAGGCATCATTCCCGTTGGGTTGACAGAATGCTCGGGTCTGGAAGTACACGAGTCGCTGGAAGCGCTCGCCTCATCCTCTGCCCGAGCTCTCGTAACTGCAAGGAAAAGAAAGGCAACTATCGTTACTTTCAAAAAATGTCCTGGGTTCAGCGTATGGAACAACTTATCTCATCGACACGAGGTCAACGGTTGGAGACTAGAACTCGACACTGGAGGCCAAGAACGTAAAGCCGTGCTCTGATACCATTATGTCATGCCCCAATTCCGTCGAATCGATAGTCGTCCCCCGGGCGTGATGTCATGCGAACCTAATTTGCGATCGCACAAGGCATAGTCATAAGGTAATCCGAGACACGAGATCTAAGAGAGTACGCAGACAAATTGATTCACACAATAAGTAAAGGAAACTTGATCTTTATTGATAATGAACATCTTTTACAGACTCCGATACAAGACTCATTGCCGCACGAGCTACAACATGACTCGATTACAAAAGAGTACCGATGAGATAGCCGTTCCATACATTGCACACATCCCTCAATATACAACAAAGTACTCCAGTGACTGGATGGGAGGGATGCTGAGTCATCTTCCTTGGACTTTCGAGAGCCTTCAAAAGTGGAGTCGCAGAGAAAGTCTTCGACGCACGACCGAAGCTTCAAAATCACGAACGCCGCCGAGCTAGCTGGCGTGTCCTTCCTGATTCGCGGGACCTGCAAAGAGCGAGGATCAGTACGATCACATGTACTGGCGAATGGCTAATTAAAATCCAAGCTCTGCATTTGATTCAAGAAGTTTCGTAAACATGTTAGCTAGCTATTTCAATGATCTTTCTAACTATCCTGCTCGATTTGCATGTTAACATATTTTGAGGCAAGCATATGAAACTGTATAACATTAAGCAACTATCATATTCATCCCGTGTCTCGTGCACTTGTTAAGCAGTAAAAAGGGGTGTGAAGGCCACTGGCAATGTCAAGCCATCGCGGACTATAGCAGGGTTAGACGACGCCCCTTTCGCGTCGGGTAGCGAGCCCTGTACGAAAGTGCCCGTATAACTCGTGCCGATGAAGGGTTGGCGCTGCTACACTTGTTCCTCCCCGGCCGAATCGATCCCTTGGCCTAGGCAACCGTTCGAGAAAACTTCACCTTGTCGACAAGTTGTCCAATGACCGTTTTCTTTTAAACTTAGTTGATTTGCTTCCTTAGCCGTATCGTTGCGATAAATGTTAATCGATTCATTCATTGTTTTGCATACGCTAAGTGGATATGTATAAGGAAACATGTTTCCGTTTTCAAAACCGGCAGTTGATAGCAAGTGTTTCGTGAAGAATCGTGCCACGATTTCTTTGATTTTATACTATTATGACAAGCATTCATTTAACTTCATTTTGATTTTTGAAATAGAGGGACGAGGCGAAGGAGGTCAGCCACTCGCCTTAGCCTTGCTTCAAGCGAGCGACCGGTTGGCTGCGCTGACATCGCCTACGCGATCATCTGCAATCGCATAAGCAACTGATTAGAACACTGTATAATTTAAGGAAATTCGATATGAATGCGAAGCTCGAAAACGCAAGTCACAAAAACTCATTCGGAAAACATTTACGAAAAACGCATTCACAAAAATCAAAGCCAAAGCCAAATCAAGTGCGACATGAAAATCAAAGCAACGGAAGGTCTCTCCCGACTAAGCCGCAGAGCCAATCCTCGAGGCACAACCCGCTGAATATGGGACTTGGTTTCGAAGAAGCCATTCCATAACGTGGAATGGATCTTAATTCAACCGTTCCCGTTCGATCGACTCGGCCGATTCCGACCTATCGGTCCCGACCGAATTGATAGCGACAGTGTTCCTTTCTCGCGCATCCCGTGGACAAAAACGGGGCACGATGTAGGGACGGGGTACTGCATCGGCCGTGCTAAGGCTTTACTTAAACTCAAGTGCCTCTAGACCAATTCTCGTGCCAACGTCGTCAAGGGGACGACTCGTGCAGGTCGTGCCTCTAGACCTTGCTTAGACTTGTTCGTGCTTTAAGATTGAGGCCGTGCCTCCTAAGTACCAACCAGATTTAACCAAGTTGCCTTACGGTCCTTTCTGACTTTAACTCGAGACGAGACCACATTCATGCCGAAGCACGTATCCTTGCTATAGCCATCTTTTAGGCTCTAGATTGGTGATGCAACCGTGTACACCCTAACCCGTGCCGACTCAAGACTTGTGCTTACAATAAGCATGACTTGATAACCCATCTCATAACTTGCTAGTACTCGACGCAATCCAAAGGCATACACGGGAATAGCTGCTCTTGCGGACACATCTATATGAGTGGTCACTAGCAATGTCAATCTATCTTAGACTCGGCTTGAGATATCAGCTCGTCCCTCCACGGGTAGCTAGCCCCGGAAGCGCCAAGTATCTCCCATGCGGTTATCCAACATCCTACCGTGAGCCGCCTCGCTTCTCCCGGGCCGACATGATCCCGGTGCCCCGACGATCATTCGAGAAGACTACACCTTGTCGACAAGTTGTCCAATGACTATGCAAGACTCAATTCTATCTATCAAATTCTTTTTTAACATGACCATGCTTTCCATCCTTCTATCGAGACTCCCAAGTAGCGGGACCGATCTCGTGTGCGAGACTTATCGAGACTCCCAAGTAGCGGGACTGATCTCGTGTGTGGGACTTATCAAGACTTAGCGAGACTCCCAAGTAGCGGGACCGATCTCGCGTGAACGAGGCTTATCGAGACTTAGCGAGACTCCCAAGTAGCGGGACCGATCTCGCATGAACTAGGCTTATCGAGACTCCTAAGTAGCGGGACCGATCTCGGCGACAACTAGTCGCGTGGACTTCCTTTGTCCGTGGCATACTCTTTACTAAATTTATCGTGGCTCGTGCCTTAGACAGGCCTGGTTCTCTAGGCGACGCTATCGCTCAAGTCATATACCTTATATGACGAGCCTTGATCTCAAGGGACTATGCGACTTGACAACCGCAGATAGAGCGGAACAGTACTAGAAATGGCTTCGATAGCCCATCACAACTCTTGTCTAACTTATTCGGGCAAAGACTCGACGAGCAAAGGCTACGCCGAGCTTCGCATCGAGAGGACGGGTCGTACACGCGTTCGACTTGAACAACCAAGTTCTCGGGTGCCTAGACTTAAGCCAAAAGACGTACAGGACGACTTGACTTGCGGGACATGCGAAGGCTATACCAAGCCTTGGACGACGGGTCTCGTGCATGCTTTATTAAGCATTCAAGCGGGCGACGCCTATGACTTAGGCTAATTCAAGCGTTGGAACAAGGCGACGGGACCGTGCATGCTTTACCAAGCATTTACTCAGGCGACGCCTATGACTTAGGCTAATTCGAGTGTCGTGGCAACTTATCAACTTAGGCCAACTTCCTTCTCCCAAGTCACGGAACGAAGGACCGAGTGTCATTTGAAAGCACGCTGAGCCGACTTCTAAGCAGACCGTGGGACCATTTTCCATGTTCTAAGACATTCCGACCCGTCGAAATTATTTCCTTAGCTATGTGGATGCGTCTCTTTTATTATCATGCCTAACTTGTGCAAGTTGAAAACATGCGAGTTATTAAGTGAAGGCTAAGATGAGGCAAGTTCACCAAAACTATCCCACCTGAGCGAGGAGTCGCCTCGATCGAGCGGACCTTCGAGCAGCCGTTGCAAAGCTAAATCCGAATGCCGTCGGCATTTCGATTCCTTCGATTGACTTTGCGGGACGGGACACTACAACGGGGAGGCGCGCGACGGAGGCAAGCAGGGGCGAATAGGGGGTACAACAAGGGGCGGGGAAAAAGATGAAGGAGAGAGGGATATTTGGGTCAAGTATTTTGGGACAAAGTATTGACCGTTAGTTCTAGTCGAATTCTATCAAAAGTGGAGAAATTCTTATATTATGGAAATTGTGTAGGGTGCAACTTGAATTGTGCTAAATAAAGTGAAGTGCAAGTCAAAATTTCTATAATGGTGCATTTGATTACAAAGTCGAAAATGTGTGAAAATTAAATTGATTCCAAGGAATTATTTTACTAGGTAAAAAATTTCATGCAGAAAATCCTACGGAATCAATTTGGGTGTTTGATTGTCGTTATTTTTCATAAAAAATAGTTATTTTTCATAGAAATTGATAATTTCCTATGGGACGAACCATTTTTATTTCTACCATTTTAGAGGAAAATATAGAAAATGATAATTTTTTTGAAAATAATTTCATGAAAAATATATGCAATCAAACAATAAAATTGGTGAAAAATTTGTGATAAAAATATTTTCCATTTGAAAAAAAAAAGCTCAATCAAACACAACATAAATTAAGTGAGCTTATCTATGCTTACAACCAAAATTTTACAATTTCTTTACAACCGCCACATGTCGACTCCATTGGAGGAGGGGGGAAGTGGTGGGGTTCGGTGGAGCCCATGTAGCAGAGGTGAGATGGGAGGTGGGATCTATGTATAAGAGATGAGAGAGAGGTTGTAAAAAGGTTGTAAATAATTTAGTTGTAGACTTAGCATTTTTCAAATTAAATTATCCCTTACTTCAACGGCTATCATGCATCCTATCATTCCCGCGTAGCATCCACGTGTCCCTTTTATTTTCTCTCCTTCCGTCTGTCCTTGAATTGTCCTACAGAATTAATAATCTATTTTGCGTCGCCAAAAAAAAAAAAAAAAAAAATCTATTTTAATTTATTTCCAATTGAGAGCCGGCCAAATTTTCTATTGTCTCCTCCCCCTCTCTCCCTCCAATTTCTCTCCTGTCATTTCGAGGAGAGGAGAGAGAGAGAGGAGGAGGAGGAAGACGAAGACGACGACGACGAGGACGACGACGACGACGAGAAGGAAGAAGAAGTGGAGCGCGAAAGAGAGTCTCCCGCCTCTTTCTCCGATCGATTTTTTTCGAGGTAATTACACACAACATTCTCCCATCGATCGATCGATCGATCAATCGAAATCCCAATTTTCTCTCTGTTCCGATCGATTTCCGTCCAATTTCGCGCGGTCGTTATCGTTGTTGTTGTTGTTGTTTGTGGATCTCACGAAATGGCGCCGACTTTGGCGTGTCCGGTGTCGGACACGGCACGATTTGGAAGTGTTCGTGGTTGTAGGTGGATCCGAGCTTCTTTGTGATCTTTCACGAATTCCTTTCGTCCTTTGCAAATTTTTTGGATCAAATAATTGAGTTTTTTTTTGTGATCGCTAGAAAATTATTTGTATTTACTATTTTTAGCAACTTATTGGGATTATTTTGGGGAATTAGGGTTTTATTTGTTCCTACACTTGTCTGTTACAGATGATGGGTGCGATGTCGCGGAGCGTTCTGCCGGTTTGCGAGAGCCTCTGTTTCTTCTGCCCTTCGCTCCGGACCAGGTCGAGGCAGCCGATAAAGCGCTACAAGAAGATCTTAGCCGACATATTCCCTCAGTCGCAGGTTGTAAACCTTCTCAACATTGTTCTTTTCGGAATCTATGTTGCTGATTTTGGTTGCAAATGTCGAGCAATCACTTGTTTTCAATGTATATACTGTTTATTGCAATACAGCTGCGCATACTTCATTTTGGAACGGGAGAATGCCGAAGTTTTGGGAAGTGACTGACGTGGAAGAAATTGTAGGTTTAGGATTTATCGAGCTTCTACTCTTTTCGGAGTGGTAATTAAATAGTAACCCATAGTTTGGAGTATCGGCCGATACTGATCCGATACGGCCGATACCGATACAGATTGGCATGTCCCTATCCGATACCGGCCGGTACTCGATACTGACCGATATAGACATTGGGGGTCTCTTTATCGGTCAATTCGACAAAAAAAATTGAACGAAAAAGAGTGATCAACAAGAGTGTAAAAGTACAAGAAGGTTGTAAAATCATGTAAAAGAAGATAACTTATCTATCACATGTAAACCAATCTGTAAGGGTGACTACTATTCATTCAATTTCAAAACTACTAAGAAACAATACTGGAAATACTTAAAATTATGCTTAAATGTATAAAATATATTTTTAAAATGTTAATAATTATTTGTTTTTCAATACCAAATTATCCAATACTCCGATCCGAACCGCCGATATTGTCGATATCGCAGATTTTGATACTCATAGGAATGGTTCGATACCGATACTGCAAACTTTGGTTACTATTTGATGTTTGAAATAGAAAGGAGAAAATGTGCTCTACCTCAGTAAGAGTAAGAGTGGAGTTTAACCCTTACTAATAAACCCGAGGGCAAAACTGGTTATCTCCGCCAGATCAAGTACCGTAGTGGTTATAGTTGTTTTCTTTTGACCACTCGTGTCTTGGGCTACTAAAACCGAGACCTATTCCCATTGGGTTGGGATTCGTATCCACGTCCTCCCCTGCCTTCCCGGTGCTACCACCAGACCACACCCTAAGGGGGTGTTTGGTTCAACTTTTGGAGGCTTAGGAATGGGTTTTGAATTCCTTACCCATGTTTGGTATGTCTAGGATTGAAAATTAAGGGAACAATACAAGGGGATTCATATTCTCATTGATGTGGGAAGGCTATTAAGCCCCCCCTCTTGGGAATAGTTTTACTTTCCTAGGAATGTTGTTTGGATATTTTGTTTGGACGGTAATACCCACCCTTTACTTTCAAAATTTAAACTTCTATCCCAAACATGTGAATTTAGGTAATAGTTGCATCATGAAATTAAAGAAAGGGTATTTATGAAAAACTAAACAGATTAAGATTCCTATCCATGTGTGAACCAAACATGGGAATGAAAAAATTAATTTTTTTGGACGACATATTTCCAACCAAACCAAACATGCGTATGAAAATGTTATATTTCCTTACCCATGGAAAAGGAATAGAAAATGGATTCATAGGAATACATAAACTTCATCCAAACGAGCCTTAAGTGATAAGTTCGGTAGTTGTTACAGGAACAGTTACTTGGTTTTTATCTTATATAGTGCTCGGAGTTGATGGTGATTCTATGTACTAATTCTTCTATCAAACATATTCTGAGGTTTATTAACTTTATTTATGGTGCACTATTTTGAAGGTTGCCATTAGTTGTGTACGCACCGAGGCAGAGGTTCAAAGTTAAGAAGGCGCAAGACTTGATAATTTTTCTATACAATTGTGATTTGGACAAGTCCATGTTTCATGAAAGCCCTTGACGCGGATGCGATTGGTTTGAGGCAGAGTCCTGACCGGAATTTCGGTTCTTTGCAAAGGTTATGCTCGAAAAAAGAACGAAATTTATGTTTGGCTTGACCTGAATACCGATTCAAGTCGGTTCAGCCGTATTTTGGGCAGTTTTGGGTCAAATCTTTCTGAGTCTTGTATATCTTTGTATTTGTATTTTATTACTTACCTAGTTTAATTATGATTTGTTTCTTTGGGCTTAAGTAGGTTATATATTATAAATAGAGCTATCTAGAAGACAATAAACAAGTTGAATTGTATTATTTTGAGTTGATCAATAGAGTTATTGCTATTTTCTAATTCTCCTGTGAGGGTTGAGGTGTCGGCCCTCACTATTTGGATCGTTGGTTTGGCGATCGACGTTTTCATGTTGTGTCAAGTGGTATCGAAGATCACATTGAGTCGAGAGGCGATGTCTAAAACCAATGACAACAACAACCAATATTTTTCTAACAAAAGGCGGGAGAATGAAGGCCACTTTGCGGCGTTTTTGTATCGGAGTTTTTTTGCGGAAAATGAACTTCGTGTATAGGGAGTTGAGCGGACGGTAGGCTTTCAAGAACCATCGAGGAAACCAGTTTGAATCCAGAAACGATGTCACGGTGAGCAGTGTCCGCAACCTCCTGAAGATGATCACACACCGACACAAGAGCATCGTCCACGGAGGGCTCGAGTGGATTCGTCTAACTCGAGCAAGAAATAGTACGATGATCTCATCGGGGAGGTGGACGATCGTGACTGCGACAAGATCCCTGATCGACAGGACTACTGTGCCTGGTACGACATCCGCGGACACGCGGTCACTGTGATAACCACGGGAGGAACAACTTTTTCGGCGACTAGCGCGCTGGAGGTTGGTTCGACGATGGATACGCTTCTCAACGTGGCGGTCGTGAGGAAGGTCGATATTGGAGAGGAGATGACTTTCAGTTGAAAGTCGACATGTCGATCTTCTATGAAGATCTAGACATCGAGGAGTTCATGAACTGGCTGTCAGAGATGAACTATTTTTTGACTACATGAAGATTCCTACGGACAAGAAGGTGAAGTTGGTGATCTGTCGATTAAAGTCAGGGGCATCATCTTGGTGTGATAGGTTGCAGGTCGATTACCGGTGGCAAGGGAAGAGAAACGTAACCTCATGGAAAAGATGCAGAAGAAGTTTAATGTGCGCTTACAATCCGAAGGAGTTCATGAACTGGAAGATGGTCTCTATAAAATCAAGCTCGTATGTCCAGTCCTGCTAGAGTCTAGACACTTGGCATTTTTTGGATCCTCATTTGCCAAGTGACGTTATTTCCTTAATAAGATTTAGGGCATCCCAATTCCGATCCAACTATTCTTACATCACTTGTTAATAAAGTAGTAAAAGTCTTCTCTCCTCCCTAGCAAAATATTCAGGTGCTACTCTTGACAAACTTTTTTATTTCTGTTATATTTTAAAGATAATTGCCCCAAGCATAATCTGATCTTCCTGTCTGTTAAGAAACATGGTAACACTTCTAATATTCCTCATCATCATTCAAGCCTTCTCCCATGAGACTGGTTGGCTCTGAAGCATATGAATGCTCCATAATAGAATTGACATAATTTTGGGAACGGCTGTCGATCTGACTTCAACCCTCTATGTTTGTGCCAGATTCCTAGCTACTTAACTATGGGCATGAAAGGGCATGCCATAAAACCTAGACAGTCAGTTGCACATGCCTATTTTTGGTAGTTGCATATGTCTGTTTTTGTTTTTGGTTGCAGGGTCTTCGTTTACATGATTATTGTGATGATGATCTCCGTCATCACTTTTTCTTTTGATACTAGCACATGTATTACTGGTTCTTCACTATTTTACATTAAGGTCACTAGTACTTTCTGGGACATATTGCCTTCTGAATTAGGAGTGTATAGTTGATAAAGTGTGTGATTTATACTTGAAAGTTGAAAGCTTTTGCGATATTCCTATTCAATTGGGCTGTGACACTGACACATTGAGCTTCATATGGTACTTTTGACCATTTAGTTGCTTTACCAGCATATAAACTACCATTACTTAGGGACCATGATTTGCATAACTCATTCAAATCATATATATATATATATATATATATATATATTTTTTGGAAAAAGGGTAAATTTTATTCCATCAACGCAATAAGGTTACAACATAGAGATACAATCCCATCTCAGGGGGACATTACTAGTACATCCGACTCAATGTTATGGAGGATGCCCCCCAGTGGGGTGGACAGTCCCTCATAGATGCGCCGGTTCCTCTCCCGCCAGACATGCCAAACTGATGCAGCAAGTCTCAACCTAGCACGCCTGGCCCAGCTCTGCTCCTTGCCCCTGCAATCCCCAATCCACTTAAGGATTTCTCTGAAGTCACGCTCCCTTCCAACCCCTCCCAAGTGTCTCCGGCTCTGCTCTGCCCAGATGCTCCACGCCACATGGCACTGAAAGAACAGATGCCCAATGGACTCAGTCTCTGTCTCACACAAAACACACTTAGGGTCAGGGACAGAGACCCCGAACCGAAGCAGTCTGTCCCTAGTAAGCAACCGGCCCAGCACCAGTTTGTATGCAGACAGTTGCATCTTCCTGGCAAGCCCCTTCCCCCAGACAAAGTCGTATTCCTCAATATCATCGAAGTGTGGGCGGACAAGGTCATAGCATCTGCTAAATCGGAACTCCCCTGCACCCTCCGAGCGGCTGGGAGGGGCCCAAATCCAAACATCAGACAGTGCCGTAGGGGTGATCTGCACCTGTCTGATCTCCTCACCTAACGGAGCAGTGAAACGATACTCCTCTGGCCTCCAGACCCCACCACGGATGATGTGCCTATAAGTCAGACCTCTGTAGGCCACGCCGTCCCTCTGGGGACCCAGCATCTCCAGGAGCGACTGACCCGAGATCCATGGATCCAGCCATAGGTCCGTCTCCCCTCCCTCTCTCATCCTCCTCCGCATAGCCGTCCGAAGTACAGGGCGGTTCCTCAGGATATGCTTGAAAGACACAGAGAAGTTGTTGTCAATTTCACATACCCAGAAGTTTCTGCCCCGGAGATACCGACTAGTCATCCAGGCCGGCCATAGAGAATCACCCTGAAGGAACCTCCATGCTAGCTTGATCCCCGCCGCCTCCCTGACAGAAACAAGAGATTGCAGACCCACACCTCCCTCCTTCCTGGGCCGACATAGCTGCTCCCAAGAGATGGCATGAATCCCCCCATGCCAAATGAACTTGGCACATATGCCCTCAATCTTTCTGATAGTAGCCAAGGGGACCATAATCGATTGGAGCCAGAACAGAGCAATAGCAGAAATAACCGAACGAACCAGCTCAATACGCCCGCCAAACGATAGGCCAGCCGCCTGCCAGCCCTCTACCCTCCTCTGAGCAAAATCCACCAGACTCTGACAATCACGGTCCTTCGCATAGTTGACGGAAAGGGGCACCCCTAGATATTTCACCGGGAGGTCCCCCTTTTCCACCCCAAGCTCCATGGCCCGCTCCTCCTTCAAAGTGCAGGAGTTGCTGAAGTAGACTTTGCTCTTGTCCCTGTTTAACCGAAGGCCCGATAGCTGTCCGAACTCCTCCATCACTGCCGCAAGCTCCCTCATCCCTCGCATGGAAGGCCTCAACAAGACCAAAAGGTCGTCTGCATAAATGAGATGAGAGACCACCGGAGAGACCCTGCTGTATATCGGTACAATCCTCTCCCGATGTACCGCGATGTCCATCAAACAGGTAAAATACTCCACAAGGGTGAATAGGTAGGGGGAAAGCGGGTCCCCCTGCCGAAGCCCCCTGCTGCTGCCGAAGAACCCGTAAGGGATGCCCTGAATGAGGACCGAGAAAGTAGGAGAGGTGATGCACTCTCTGACTCTATCCACCCAAGTCTCGGAGAAGCCCATCGCACCCATCAAGTGACAGAGGAAGTCCCTGTTGACGGTGTCGTAGGCTTTCCTCAGGTCGAGCTTCACACAGACCTTCATCCCTCCAGGCTTGTGGAACTCCCGAATCAGCTCATGAGCCAGTAGGCTATGCTCCGCAATAGACCGCCCCTTAATGAAGGCCGCCTGATTCCGAGAAACCAGACCTTGCATAGCATCCTCCATCCTCCTGCACATAAGATGAGTAATTATTTTATACAAATAATTACAGCAAGCAATCGGTCGAAAGTCAGCAAGAGAAGTCGCCCCCTCCTTCTTAGGCACAAGTGTCAGGAAGGTGTGGTTCAGCTCCTTCAGGAGCTTGCCCGTAACAAAGAACTCCTGAACAGCCGCAAGGACCGGGGCCTTGAGGATACCCCAATGGCGCTTGTAGAAGCCACTGGAGAACCCATCCGGCCCAGGAGCCTTGGAAGCATCTGCCTGCATCACAATCGCCTCCACCTCCGCCATCCGAATAGGAGCCATAAGAAGACTATTGCCGTACTCCGTGATCAACGTCTTCGTAATCAGCTGCGGGAAAACCGAGGGATAGTCCGTCTGATGATAAAGCTCAGAGTAGAACCGGACAGCCTCCTCCTGGATAGCACCCTGGTCGGTCACAAGACGCCCGTCCCTGCCAATCAGTCTCTGAATACGGTTCCGGTGCTGACGCGTCCGGATGACATCATAGAAGAATTTGGTGCAGCGATCCCCATCCTTGAGCCAGGAGCATTTGGCCCGTTGGGCCGCACTAATCTCCTGCTGTAGCCTCAAGGTGTTGACCTCTGCAGCCAACCTCTTCTCTCTAGCCGCCATCTCCCCACTCATCATGTCGCCCTGAAGCTCTGACTGCAGGTCTCTCAACTCCGCCTCCTTCTCCTGTAAGGAAGTCCGGGGAAGTGCCCTCACCCAGTCTCTGATGGCGCGTTTGGTTTTCTTCAGCCTATGAACCATACAAAACTGGGCAGTGCGATCGCCTCCTGGCTAAGACCTCCCACCACAGTCTCCTCGTATCCAGCCGAGAGGAACCAACTGTTGTCATACCGAAACGGCCGGGTCCTCCATCTGGGACTCTCCACGAAGCGCACCAGGATCGGCGAGTGGTCACTGGTCCCCGCAGGGAGCCCCTCAGCCACAGAGGCGGGGAATAGGCGGAACCAATCACTGTTTCCCAAAGCACGATCCAGCTGGCAAGCCACCCTGCTCACCACCGCCTTGTTGTGCCAAGTCCAAATGTGCCCTATCCTCTCCAGATCCCTGAGCCCGGACTGGAGCAAGCAAGACTGAAAATCCGAGAGGATCTGGTCCGGGACCGGCCGCCCCCCTAGCTTCTCTCCCCGGTATAGCGTAGCATTGAAGTCTCCCATAATAAGTAAGGGGAGATGACGATGCATCGCTAAAGAACTCAGCCTGATGATGTCCTGCCACAAGGTCTCCCGCCGCCTCCTGTCATTGTGCCCGTAGACGGCACCAAGTAAGAAACGGAACCCCCCCTTGTTGGTGAAGGAGATAGCCACCAGCTGGTCAGACATGAAAACCTCCTCACCCTCCCAACTAGCTCCATTCCATCTAACCCAGATCCTCGCCATATCACAGAGACCAAGGTTGTGAAGCTGGACCCAGTCCGTAGGAGTTCTACGGGTCAGAGTTTTCGCCCCCCTGATCTTAGTCTCCAGTAAGATCGAGATTTCACACTTTTCCTTCCTCAGCACCTCACTAATCTCCCTCCATCTCCCCAGAGAACACACCCCCCCCCCCCCGGACATTCCAGGCAAGGGCCGACATCTAAACCGCGGGTGGGGTCCCCTGAACATCATATATATATATATATATATATATATATATATATATATATATATATATTAGCCTCACTAATTCATGTTGCTGTTTTCTATGCTATTCCCTTTTATGCTATCAGTGATGCGCTCTGCTTGCTACTGGCTTCTTCATTTCAGTCGTAGACATGATTCTAATTTGTAAACTAATCAATTTCAAGTTAGTTGAACTGACCGTCATCTGGTTTGACCTTTATTTAACCTGAGTTGGTTTGAGAATAAGGGCCTATCACTTACTGCTTCCCTTGGGTTTCCAACCTAGGACCTTCCCATCCCTTACCAAAGGTCTCAACCATTGGGTTGCTCAGCCTTTGGTGCAAGAATGTGTCTTTATTTGACACACATGTTTCAGTGTGTTGGTTCACTATAGGCTGATAAGGAGCTTATACTTTACAGCCTTTGTATGACCGACCATGTAACATATAAGACACTGGTGTCCTTGGTTACATCTCTGTTTATGTTGGTGTATCCAAACTCCAAAGCATCTCAACTTTGTATTATATGGATAAATATCAGGTTTGTGTAAGTTAAAATAGTTTGTATGTTGGAAGAAACTGATAATGCAGTAGTGCTATACGACTTTGTTTGGTTTATTTATTTATTATTCCCTAGTTTAATATAAATATAATTGCTTGTTCACTTCTTGAAATAATTGATCAAGGGGTATATGCCATGCCCTGCAGGATGAAGAACCAAATGATAGAATGATCGGCAAATTGTGTGATTACGCATCTAAGAATCCAATGCGCATTCCCAAGGTAATTTTTTGTTTTCTTGTTGACTTTTTAAATACATAAGTCTGGGTTTTTTAAATGTCCAATCAAGCAATGAGGAACACATACTTCCTCTATTTCTTTTATTGAGTCAACCTATTAATTCACAAGGACGATTTCTTTTTCTGGCATTTTCTGTCCCAATTCCTTGAGTTTTCATTTTGTTTGTAGCGGTTGCGTCCAAAGATGAAAAATAAGATTACAGTACATTTTTTTTTTCTCTACTTGTCAATTGATTATCTTCTTGACTTCTTTTAAGACATTTGTCTTGTGCTTTCTCCTCACTGATATTTGAGATTGAGCATTTACTAGAATGGATCGGTTTCAGTTTGCCTGATGGCAAGGGTTGGCGCATGCGTCCTAAAACATGTGGGTTTCACTCAAGCGAACAGCTTCTCCATAAAATGGCCTAGGCCCTGCTGATGCACGTTGGTTATCCTTGGGTCTAAACTCGTGGATCTGTGACACATCTCTTTTAGGAAAATGAATTAGCCATCCACACACGGCTTGAAGCTCCAGCTTGAAGCCCAGGACTTTTTACAACTGCCCGGAGTATGCATGAGACTTTATTACAACTCAGCGTATGCACGGAACTTTATTACAACTCACACACACGCTACATAAGCGTGCTCGGCATCCTGCACATCTCAGAGTCTTCCGCAGCATCCAACTCGGCGACATCCCGCCCAGTCCTCCATTCCCTGCTAGGTCTGGTCACCACCTCCAGCTCTTGCAGGATCACTGCAACCGTGGTTGCAGTTTAGCACATTTAACAGGGCGGCCTAAGGCCCGCCAACTCCTCACTTGAATCCCCACGGGCCTGTATTGAGAATTCCTCGTAAATTATGCTTCCTCCGGGGTTGAACCCGTCCAACTTGAGGTCTTATGTCTCCACCTCCTTGCCACTTGAGCTAGGAGGCTTTGACTATATATATATATATATATATATATATATATATTGAAACGAAGGTAAATTTATTCATTCATCAAAACATATTACAAAACATTCATCTGTCAAGCCCCCCGAGGAGGTGCCATAACAGCCACATCGAAGTCAATATTATGTAAAATCACCACATGGTAGGTAGTGCGGCCCTCAAACATGCACCTGTTCGCTCTCTCCACACATGCCATACAGTCGCTGCAAGAAGGAGCTCTGCCTCCTTAAACCATAACTTTCCTCTGTTTCTCCTGACTCGAATCCCCATAATAATTCCTCCAATATCCGTTGTATCTCCGCATCCCCCAATGTCTTGCAGAACTACTCATGCCAAAGGAACCAACTCAGCATGCGTTCGAAGAATAAATGTCAATTTGACTCGCTGTTTCGATTACACAACATACAGTGTTGAGTGGTGAGCCGAACTCCAAAGTGAGCTAGTCTGTCCTTAGTCAGGAGGCGGCCCATCAATAGTCGATACATGCAAAGCTGCATACTACGAGCAAACCCTTTTTGCCAATCAAAATTCTCCAGCCTAGGGTGCGTTGACTGCAAGAAGTTGTAGCAGGTCTTAAACTCAAAATCACCATTGTCTGTCAGCAGAGATGTCGGGGTCTATAGGAACTGTCCGGATAGCATCACCATGTCTGATTGTGTGAGTATACACGCCAGGACGCCATTCATCCTGTCGTACAATGTGCTGAACCCTTAAACCCCTACCCGCCTCTAATAGCAGGTGCTCACCCGACAGCTCCAGTAGAGTCCGATGGTCCAGCCATGGATCCAGTCATAGATCAGTATTCCTCCCATCCCATATAACCCGGTGTATAGCAGTTTTGATAGTAGTACGATTGCATAACATGTGTTTGAAAGTCACAAATGCATTGTTGTTGTACTTGCAGGACCAGAAATTGCGTCCCTTCATGTAAAGATTTGCTATCCACTCAGCCCATAGGGACCCGCCACGAATAAACTTCCACGTTATCTTCATTCCAGCTGTATCTCGAACTGACTGCAATGGACGAAGACCAACTCCTCCCTCCTCCCGGGGTCGGAAAAGCTGCTCCCAAGCAATAGCATGCAGCCCCCCCTCCAAATGAAGTTAGCACAGATGCGCTCCACCTTACGAATAATGGCTAACGACACCAAGATAAACTGCAACCAGAATATAGCTAAGGTCGAAATGATATAGCGTACAAGCTCAATACGTCCTCCAGAGGATAGGCATTGCGCTTGCCAATCCTCCACCCTCCGTTGTGTGTATTCTACCAAGCTCTAGCAATCCAAGTCCCTTGCATAATTGACTGACAGCGAAACTCCCAAATATTTTACAGGCAATTCCCCTTTCTCAACACCCAAAGTCGTCGCCAGTTCCTCCTTTATTGGACAGTGAGAGCTAAAATAGACACAACTTTTGTCCATGTTCAGATGAAGTCCTGACGACCTCCCAAATTCTCCTATGATCTCCGAAATAGTAGTGAGTACCTCCATCGTGGGTTGCAAGAAAACCAAAAGATCGTCTGCATAGATCAAGTGTGACACATGCAGAGCAATCGTTCTATATAGAGGTATGATCCCTCCATGATACAATGACACATCCATCAAGCATGATAAGTACTCAATAACTAGCGTGAAGAGATAAGGGGAGAAATGATGTCGAAGTCCCTTATTGCTTCGAATAATCCTATAGGGGAGGCCCCGAATAAGTAGGAAGTAATGCATTCCCGAATCCTTGCAACCCACGTCTTGTCAAATCCTATGCTAGCATCAGATAACAGACGAAGTCACGATTGACCATATCGTAGGCCTTCCTGAGGTCCAATTTAACACAAGTTTTCATGCCCCATACTTTGTTGAATTTTTGGACTATCTCATGTGCTAGTAGACTATGCTCAGCGATTGACCTTCCTTTGGTAAAAGTCGCCTTATTGGAGGAGACTAAGCCTTGCATAATCTTTTCTATCTGTCGACACATCAGGTGTGCAAGTATTTTATACAAATAGTTACAACAGGCGATGGGTCGGAAGTCGGCTAATAACGAAGCACCCTCTTTCTTAGGAACCAGCATCAAAAACGTTAGCTCCTCGACAATTTATCCTCTATGAAGAACTCTTATATCGCTACGAGGACATGATATTTGAGTGTCTCCCAGTGGAGTTTGAAGAATTTGTTGTTGAAGTCATCCGGACTAGGTGCCTTGTTTGGATCTGCACCCCTAACAATCGCCTCCACCTCCTCCAATCTAATTGGGGCTAGCAACTGACTATTGCCTTGAAGTGTAACCAGTTTCTTGCACACAAGGATGGAAAAAACAGAAGTATAATCATATTGCTTATATAATTCAGTGTAGTATCTGACAACCTCCTGAATGCTTGATGGCGTATCAACCAACTTTTCCTCTGTGTCTAGCTGATTGAAGCTGTTTTGGTGTAGGCGTGCACGGGCAACATCGTAGAAAAACTTAGAGCATGTCTCCATCTTTTAACCATGAGCATTTGGCTCGTTGGACAATCTGGATCTCATCCTGTAAACGGAGCAGGTTGACTTCTTCGATCAGCAACTTCTCATGTCTGCCAATTCCCCATCCATCATGTCCTTCTGCATACAGTCCTGGATCGAGCGAAGTTCCGCCTCCTCATTCGCCAGTAGCGGTCGCGGACGGCCCCATACCCAACGTCTTAGCTCAGCCTTAGTATGCTTCAATGCCTTTACTATGTTATACTGTGCAGTGCCCTGGTCCACCAATCGAAACTCCTGTACCGTCGCTTCCATGTACCCCTCGGATAGGTGTCAGCTGTTGTTGTAGCTCGCCTATTAGAATAGGGGAGTTATCACTCGTCCCTGCTGCCAAACCATCCGCAACCGAATGTGGAAACCTGCTGAACCAGGCATTGTTGCCTAAGGCTTTGTCTAGATGACATGCAACTCTTTTTCTAACTGCTTTACCACCAGGCCCCATAGTCCAGACTACATCAGACAATGTTGGAAGTATAGTATTGAATCCTGCACTGGTCGACCACCCACCTTCTCCCTTCTATACATGATAGCGTTAAAGTCTCCCATAAGTAAACGCAGACTGTGGCTATCAGCTAATCTCATGCGAAAGCTCCTTCCGTCTCCGCCTGTCATTGTGACCATAGATCACCCAAGGATGAAGTAAAAGTTGTCCCTATTGGAGAAGTTCATAGCTATCATCTGCTCGAACATATATACCACCCTTCCATCCCAACAACGATTATCCCACTGGATCCAGATCCTGGCCATGCACATAAATGGAGCTTATGAACACGTGACCAGTGGTGTGGAGTTCTACGTGCCAATAATCGTTCCGACTTAATCTTAGTTTTTGGAAGCGCATTTCTTGAACATTGCTCCTTCTGCAGAAACTCACAAATTTCCTTCCACCTACCTAGGAAACAAGCTCCTCGAACATTCCATGAGACTACAAACATTAAATGTCTAGCATGTCCCCATGCATAGCTTCTGATCCGGCACCCGAGGGTGGTGCCGTTTCCTCCTGGCTTATATCAGTTTCTTCTTTCATGATGTTGCCCGTAGGTGCCATCCGAGCAAGTAGCTTAGGGCCATCCGAGCAAGTAGCTTAGTCCGTGCAGGATTTCCTATACAAACATCGTCCTCAACACCTGCCGTACTACCGCCCCCACGATGTGTCTCGTCCTGTATGGACCCGTATGTCTCTCTCTGCTAGTGAACATGCCCTCCTTCGATTGGGCCTCTCTGTTAGCTTCTCGATCAATCGTTGCAGTCCTGCCTCTGGTGACAATCCCTCTTTGTGCTTGGAATACAATCATCCTGCCTTGCCCACCAACTTCATACTGTACGTTCCACCGTACCCGTCCCTGCTACCACTATATCCCCCGAGACCATGCCCCCATCTACACCAGTAGAGGATCTCCCCCCCCCCCCCCCCCACGCACCTACATCATTCTCACCCTGTCCAACCATCATAGGGGAACTCATGGGAGTATCCCTGCTAGTTGTGGTAGCAACCCATGCATCCCCCGCCTTGCATGCCTTTGTATCATGGCCGAAACACGCACACCGTCGACAGTCTGGGGTACCCATTCGTACTCCACTGCTTGAGCGAGGACCTCCCCCAATGGAATATCATATTTAAGATCTTAGGTAGAACCTGACCTGTACTGATCTCAACGAAAATTCTAGCATACACTAGCCTACTCCGAAATGCTATAGCATCATCTGCTTTGATCAGGTTGTCAATGAGGTTAGCCAGCTGCATCAGAAGTGGAACGCTCCAGTACTTGACAGGGAAGTCCGGAAATCGTATCCAGACAGGCACAACATGGAGAACATCTTTCTCACATTTCGACTCCGTTGTCCACTCTTTCAAGATAATAAGCGTCTGTCAAACGTGCGATCCTCCCCGAATGATGCACTCCATATCCTCCACCAATCCAAACTTGACAAAATAAAAGTCATTTTCTCTTGCAAATATTTTCATATTACCCTTAGGCCGCCACACACGGTAAGCATACGCCTGAATCTGTCCATAGAAAGGTTTATCCAGTATGTAAAAGATGAATGTGTTCTTCCAGTATGTCGTTACCTCCGCTATCTCCTCTGTAGATAACGAGGCTCTATAATCGTTCCCTGTCCTTTTAGGTGGCACGAACCCCATCGTCGTCGGACAGTTAGTCATAACTGGCTTACATATATCCGCCCACGATTTGCTTGATGGCGGCGTAACTACTGCCACATTCCCAACTTTGCCTCCTCTAGGGGACCTGCCCTGTCATTGGGCCCCCACTCCAATTCCACCCTTCGCACCACTAAGAACTCCTTTCTCCTTCTCGGCAACCGTCGGTGTGGCCTGCCATGCACCAGCGGTCGACGGATTTCCTCCAACACCGTAGCTAACACCCCGCTCCTCTTGGCGGATCCAGCCACCTTGAAGCATCCTCCGTAAAGTCTTCTGCACCTCCGGCCTCGACACCCTCCCCACCGACACACCAACGTCGGTCGACCTTGCATGAACCCCCCGCCCTGGGGTCGGCCACCGTTGGAGCCGCCCTCCCTAAGGTCATCCGACCCTGGATCCGCCTGCGCTGTGGTTGTCGTGCGGTAGGAGCGCGCCGGTACACCACCGTGAACCACCCCCCTCCGTTCCCAATCCCCCCCTGCCGCCGTCCACCGTCCCTGGGTCCCACGCACCGGTGAACCTGAAGACGTCGTTGTCCGCTCCTGTCGGAGGCCCACTTCGAACCCTAACTCCCCATGATCGCGCACATCGCCAACTGCTGAACACATCTTTATATATATATGCAAGTTGTCAAGATTATCAATCCTGTTTATTTACAAGTTTGACACTGGATGTGAAGTAATTAGTGTGGCAAAAATAATCATTCGTAAACATGAAAGGTTATATATTTGCTTTCTACACCTTCTCCATTTGGATGATAGAAATTCTTAGGCTGTCAGTAATTGTTTCTCGCTGAAATTTGTAGTTTTTTCTATGAGAGTTTCTGCTGCCGGTAAGTAACTTTTTATTTTTTCATTGTTTCTTAAAATAGATTTACATTTGTTCTCAGATTACAAATTATTTGGAGCAGAGGTGCTACAAGGAATTGAGAACTGAGCACTTCTGCTCAGTAAAAGTTGTCATGCGCATCTATCGTAAATTAATAATTTCTTGCAAGGAGCAAATGTGAGTTCTTTCTTCCTTTTAAATGTATGTATTGTTTTACCTGAATGTCACGTGTGTTGCACCTTCCTTCCTAGCAATGTATTGAAGGGTTCATGTAGATGACCCCAAATTTCAGGATAAAGGTTTGTATTATTGTTGTTATTGTTATATATAGCTGCTTGCTTTTCTTATGTGTCACAAGTGGTAAAGAAGGTTCATCAGTTGTTAAGCTGCATGTTCCTTCATCATCAGCATCCAAGCCTTCTCCCATAAGAATTAGGTTGGCTATGGAGAACAAGAATGCTCCATAAAAGAATTGACATGGTTTGTCATCTCTTTATGTTCTTTCATCCCTTTCATGTCATTTGTACAAAATCATCTTTGCTACTTGTATAAATAGGAGGGTTTTAAGTTTTCTAAAACCTAAACCATGTGAAACCTTGGTGAAGTAGTGACGTATTTGGCCCCTTTGCCATTGGGAACCCCTTTCATTTATATTATCCTTCCATTTTCATCTCTTCTATTGTGAAGTTCTTTAAGTGCTGAAGAAATATCCTTTTGGATATGGATTACTTCATAGTGGAAACAACCTCTCCCTATATCCATTGTATACATCTTGACCCTCCCAAGACCCTATATTAGTTGAGCATCATGGCACATGGCCCTTTTATATCATCCTCATCCAAGCCTTCTCCCCAGACCCTATATTAGTTGAGCGTCATGACACATTGCCTTTTTATATGGATAACTTTATTTCATTTTATTGCTTTTGCTGACTTATTTAGTTATTCCTACTCATTTTATGAGAAAATGCGTGTTTTACCATTACTAAAGCAAGATATCCAACTATATTCCTATATAAAACAAAAGAGACAAATCGGGGATCTCAAGGCATCTCAGGAATATTGTTTAATTATATAAAATTTGCCACATATTTTTTATTTTCTTTTATTATACACATCCCTAATGTATGTGTGTGTGTGTATATATATATATATATATATATAATGTCAACTGTTCGCAACTCTCTCTCTCTCTCCCTATCAAAAAATGCCCTCTCCAGTATATATATATATATATTTTTTGGAATAGGTAATTGTGTTACAGACTCCTGGCCCGAAGGCGTGTAAACTCGGCCCGAAGGCCCGCACCCATACTTGTATCTCTCTGCATTAGGCTCGACACGAAGGTCCGCACCAGCACTTGTATCTCACCGCATCCGGCCCGCACTCACATTTATTCCTCCACATGGAATTAAATGTGCTTCTCCCGTTGCTCGAACCTGCAACCTCTTGGGAGGATGTGCCTCACTCTAACCAAAATATTTAAATGTTCTATACAATGACAAGTCTTGAACTCTCTTGCCTCTCCTTTGAGTGCTTAGAGCACAACCACTATATATATATATATATATATATATATATATATATTTGCCCTCTCCGGTATATATATATTTGTGGGGGAGCCGGCTGCGATACAGGACGAGGCGGTCAGGTACTACTCTGAGTTGTATTTTCAGACTGACTGCTTGTCTGTGTTCCCAGAGATCATTACGAAGAGATTGGTGACTCCGTACGGAAATAGTATTCTTCTTGCTCCTGTTACATTGGAGGAGGTGGAAGCTATTGTCAAGCTGGCGGATCCCAACAAGGCTCTAGGTCCGGATGGTTTTAGCAGTGGTTTCTACAAACGCCACTGGGACACTCTGAAGCATCAGGTCTTGGAGGTGGTACAGGAATTCTTCACCAACAGAAAGAGCTGAACCACACCTTCCTGACCTTGGTGCCTAAGAAGGAGGGAGCGACAACGCTGGCGGACTTCAGACCTATTGCGTGCTGTAATTATCTTTATAAGATAATTACGCACCTTATGTGCCGGCGTATGGAGGGGATCATGCAGGACTTGGTCTCTCCGAACCAGGCTGCGTTTATCAAGGGGAGATCGATGGCTGAGCACAGCCTCTTGGCCCATGAGATGGTGAGAGGTTTTAACAAACCTGGAGGAGAGAAGGCTTGCGTGAAACTGGATCTGAGAAAGGCGTATGACATGGTCAACCGAGACTTCCTTTGCCATCTGATGTCCGTCATGGGTTTTGGGGACCATTGGGTTGGCCTGATACGAGAGTGCATCACGTCCCCCACTTTCTCGGTTCTCATACAGGACATCCCCTATGGGTATTTCCAGAGTAATCGTGGGCTTCGGCAAGGCGACCCCCTGTCTCCTTACCTGTTCATGATTGTAATGGAATACTTCACATGTCTGATGGATTTAACAGCGCACCGAGGGAGGCTGGTTCCACTGTTCCGGAGGGTGGATCCCCCAGTCACCCACCTCATTTATGCTGATGATCTCTTGGTGTTTATCCGGCCTTCGATGGAGGGTATGCAGACGCTTGCAGAGATTATGGGAGAGTTGCATTCCCTATCGGGTCTTCAGCTGAACAGGGAGAAGAGCCGGGTGTACTTCAGCTCCTTATGTCCCCAGAAGGAGGAGCGGGCTGACGTGCTAGGTATCGAGAGGAGTGATCTTCCGGTGCGCTATTTAGGAGTACCCCTCACGGTCAACTATGCGCGGGATCAGGACTGCCATAGTTTGGTGGAGTACGTCCAGAGGAGAGTGGAAGGTTGGCAAGTCTCGGGATTGTCATTTGGCGATCGCATTGAGCTGGTACGGTCAGTGATTACAGCTGTAGCCCATTTCTGGCTACAATCCATCCTCCTTCCTATCGCTACTGTTAGGAAAGTGGATCGGATTTGTGCAGATTTTATTTGGAGAGGGGGTATGCATGCGATCTCTTGGGATCAGCTCTGTCGTCCGAGAAAGGAGGGAGGAGTGGGGATTAGGCCGCTGCTGGAGATTCGGGAGGCATCCGCGCTTAAGCTGGCATGGAAATTCATAAATGGGGGGTCTCTCTGGGCTGCCTGGATGCATAGCAGATATGTGAAACAGAAAAACTTTTGGACGTGTACTACTGACAACAATCATTCCGTCACGTTCAAGACTATCCTGAGACACAGGAGGATTTTCAAGTCTGCTATCAGGAAGGTCATGAAGGATGGGTCTGGAACGGACCTCCGGCGAGATCCCTGGATAGATCGGTGCTCGTTACTGGATATTAGGGGGGCTCAGACTCACCAGGAGGACAGACGGGGCCTTACGTATAGTCGGATCATTCGCGATGGGGAGTGGAGGCCGGAGTCCTATCGTTTTACTATGGAGCTGGGAGAGATCATTAGCAATATTGTCATTGATCCAGACTTGCCTGCAGATCGGTGGATTTGGGAGCCGACTGGTGCGTCCCCGGGTACTGGGGAGTTCCAATTCAGAAGTTGCTACAATCTCATCAGGCGCACTTTTCCTCAGAGTCCTGACTACGAATTCGTATGGTGCAAGGGCCTGGCAAGGAAGATGCAGCTGTGTATTTACAAGCTCCTATTGGGTCGCCTTCTTACTAGAGATCGGTTGAGTTCTTTTGGAGTGCCGGTCCCAGATCCCAAGTGTGTGTTGTGCGGTCTGGAGCAAGAATCTATCTGCCACATCTTCTTTGAATGTGACCTGGCTTGGCAGATCTGGAAGGAGCAGAGTAGAATATTAGGAGGTTGCGTCTCCGAGAAGAGTATTGGGGACATCATTACGGTGATCCGCGATAGTAGAGGTCGAGGGGAGGACTGGTTCCGGACCGCCAGGGTTCGTCTGGCTGCTTCGGTTTGGCACGTCTGGCGGGAACGAAACCGTCGGATATTCGAGGGACTGGTTACACCTCTGGTGGGCATGCTTCATAACATCGAATTTGATGTAAATGTTATGAGGTCTTGATGAGTGGGAGTCCCCACTTTGATTTTATGTTGTACGATTACTGTTTTCTTTGGAATAAAATTTACCTTTTTTCCAATATATATATATATATATATATATATATATATATATTTCTTTATATATATATATATATATATATATATATATATATATATATATATATATAATGTCAACTGTTCACAACTCTCTCTCCCCCATCAAAAAATGCCCTCTCCAGTACTATCATCGTTGCTAAAGTTCACATCTTTCAGTCACCAATGAGCTCGAGTTGAGCTCCCACCAGTGATATAATGAGGCGACAAGATCATTTTAGAAAGGTGGTGTTGCCAGTGAGTTCTAGTTGGATCGATACATGCTATTGAGAGCATGGCCGTCGCACAATTGAATCAATGTCTTCATCCAACAAATCATGCATTGTTGTTACTTCGAGGTGGTTCAAGAAGACTGCCATCGGGAACACACTGACCTGGGTCCCTCATGTTGCAACCTCACAACATGTATCTGTTTGCCACGACAAGCTCATTGGTGTTGCTGGAAACTAAACTTGATTTTAATGTCCTATGGTTGTCTTGCCTTATCTACTGCTATAGCAGAATTTGTAGCTGTGTCGGAATGCATCGTCCAAACTATGCGTCTCATAAGATTACTTAAGAGCTCATCTAAATTCAAGGTGGTGTGACAAATCTAGATGATGAAAAGATCAGGTGCAGCAAATGTCTTGTTAGATTACTGCAAGAGTGGAGATCAAGTTGCTCACAGTTTCATGAAGCCAATTTAAGTAAAAAGACTTTTGTGAAGGTACAAAGATTATTTGGGATGTGTTCCATAGAGGATTGGATTGAGGGAGGATGTTGAAACAATAATCCAATTCCATTATGGTTAGGAGTATTAATTTTAGTTTACCTTTAAGTGGGCCACGTCAGATTGCTTGTATTATATAAAAAAATGTCCGAATAAAAGCCCTACTATAATAAAACTCTCTACTATTAACTACAGACTTCTTTCTCTTTTAATTCGCCCTCTGCAACTATCTGTTTCAATTGTATATATTCTTACTTCTCTGTCCCTGAATCAATTACATAGACTCAAGTTTTTATATAATACAAGCAAACTAACCTGACCCACCAGCTTACCATGTCTCACTGTTAACCGACCTTGTGACATATCTACTTCCCTTAACCAACAATGCTACTAAATTAACATAATTAAAGGTAAAGTATAATTAATACTCCTACCATAATGAGATTGGATAATTATTCCAACAGGTGCGAGTTTGTAGTTGGTGCATGCTTCCAGGCTTGATCAGGTGTTTGTTGTGATCTTGTAATTGGCGATGATGATGAATGGGTAAGAAGGGGAGGGATTAGGGATGTATCATCTTGTTTTAGGAAGGGTATGTCTTGATCTCACAGTAAAGAAATTATATAAATTTTAATCAACTAACAATTAAAGATTCAAGGTTCATTCTAATTGAAGTGCCTAGATCCGTTTTCTCATCATTTTATATTACTTCTTCTCACCAAATCAAATCACACACACATTCTCACTAGATCACACATACATATTTTATTTGCAAAACATAATTGTATTGGAATCCATAAATATATGGTCAAGTACAACCATAATGAAGTCTTCCCAGGTTGACGTTCCAGTTTGTCTCTATATTTCTAACTGATACTTTACTTGATTCAATGATTTTGCATGATGGTTATGATGTCCTCCTGACAAGTAGAACTGGTGGTCTTTTCATTTTCAAACCGTCTTCTGTTCCTCTCCTTCCCTATGTGTGTCCTAGAACCACCTTTACCAGATAATATCTCATATTAATAGTTGTCTCAGGGTTAAAATATTTATATTATTGCAACATGGCTTCCATATAAAGGCACATTTTATGGGCTTTAGAGCTGGATTCATGCAGTCGTATTATTATTATTTTTAAATCCTCTTAAAATGTGTGCTAAATGTTTTTGGACATGTGTTTGTTTGATACCATGTCAGAAGTCCTTGCCACCACACCATATATATATATATATATATATATATATATATATATATATATATATATATATATATATTGCCCCCAAGGGTTGCTGCAGTTGGTTAAATTCAATCCCTCTTTTACGAGAGGTCAAAGGTTCTAATCTTGTCGGTTGTCTTTGACTTACTTGGAGAATATGAAGTGGGGGCATTTGCATTCTCCCCCAGGTAGCCGGTCTGATCGTGCCCGTGGATTTTCAATATATATATATATATATATATATATATATATATATATATATATATATATGAAAAAAGGGTAAATTTTATTCCAAATGCAACGCAATAATCTTACAACATACAATCATAGTGGAACTCCCACTCTTCAGTTTTTCATAGCATTTACATCAAATTCAATGTTATGGAGGATGCTTACAGAGGGGTGATTAGCCCCTCGAAGATACGACGGTTTCGTTCCCTCCATACATGCCAAACAGCGGCAGCCAGTCGAACTCTGGCGGTCCGGAACCAGTCATGTCCTCTTCCTCTGCTATCTCGGAGCACAGTGATGATGTCCCCAATCCGCTTTCCGGAGTCACATCCACCCAGCACCCTACTTTGCTCAGACCAGATCTACCATGACAGGGTACACTCTAAGAAAATGTGCCCTATAGATTCATTCTCCACACTGCATAGCACACACTTAGGGTCTGGAACCGGAACCCCAAAAGCACTAAGTCGGTCCCTCGTCAGTAGGCGGCTCAGAAGAAGCCTGTAAACACAAAGTTGCATCTTCCTGGCGAGTCCCTTGCACCATACGAACTCATAGTCCGTACTCTGAGGATAAGTGCGCCGAATGAGGTTGTAGCAGCTCCGAAACTGAACTGCCCAGTCCCCGTAGAATCTCCTGGCGGCTCCCAAATCCACCGATCAGCTGACAATTCGGGATCAATGGCGACAATACTGATACTCTCACCCAGCTCCTCGATATAGCGGTAGGACTCAGGCCTCCACTCTCCATCACGGATAATACGTTGGCAAGTCAGCCCCCATACTGTCCTCCTGATGCGACGGGACTCCCCTTATCTCTAATAGAGATTGCCGATCTATCTAAGGATCCTGCCAGAGGTCCGTGCCAGCCCCATCCTTTATGACCCTTTGGATTGCAGATTTGAGTACCCCCTGTGCCTCAAAATAATCTTGAAAGAGACAGAATGATTGTTTTCCGTAGCACAGTCCCAGAAGTTGCCATTTTTTACATATCTGCTATGTATCCAGTCAGCTCAGAAGGATCTCCTATTGATGAATCTCCATGCCAGCTTCAGCGCCGAAGCCTCCCTGATCTCCAACAATGGCCGTAGCCCCACTCCTCCCTCCTTTCTAGGCCGACAAAGCTGCTCGCAGGATACCGCATGCATACCTCCCATCCATATGAAGTCTGCACAAATTCGCTCCACTTTTATGATAGTGGCAATAGGAAGAAGGATGGATTGTAGCCAGAAATGGCCACAGCTGATATCACCGATCTAACCAGCTCGATGCGTCCTCCAAAGGAAAGACCAGCGGCTTGCCATCATTCAACCCTCCTCTGGACGAACTCCACCAGACTATGGCAGTCATGATCCCGCGCATAGTTAACTGTGAGAGGAACCCCTAGATACTTTACCGGTAGATCACTCCTCTCAACCCCCAGCGTGTCGGCCCTCTCCTCCTTCTGGGAACAGAGGGAGCTGAAATACACCATGCTCTTCTCTCTGTTCATTTGGAGGCCTTAAAGGGATTCCAGCTCTCCCATAATCTCCGCAATCGTGTGCATACCCTCCGTAGATGGTTGGATGAACACCAAGAGATCGTCTGCATAGATAAGGTGGGTAACTGGGGGGTCAATCCTCCGAAACAATGGAACCAGTCTCCCGCGATGTCCTGCCATGTCCATCAGGCATGCGAAGTATTCCATGACAAACGTGAATAGGTAAGGGGACAGAGGATCGCCTTGCCTAAGTCCATGGTTGCTCTGGAAGTACCCAAATGGGGTGCCCTGAATGAGGACAGAGAAAGTGGGAGTCGTGATGCATTTCCGGATCCTCGTAACCCAGACATCGTCGAAATCCATGGCAGACATCAGATGACAAAGGAAATTCCTATCGACCATGTCATAGGCCTTCCTCAGATCCAACTTTACGCATGCCTTCTCCCCTCCAGGTTTACTGAAGCCCCTCACCATCTCATGCACCAGTAGGCTGTGCTCCGCGATCGACCTCCCCTTGATGAATGCCGCCTGGTTCGGAGAGACTAAGTCCTGCATGATCCTCTCCATCCGCCGGCACATAGGTGCGTAATTATCTTATAAAGATAATTACAACACGCAATAGGCCTGAAATCTGTCAGCGACAAAGATAATTACAACACAATACTCCTATAAAAATTTGCGACTAAGATAATTACATATGCTCATATTAAAAATTCTAGATGTTAATATTTAATTATTAGTAAATATTTTTTTATGAAAATAAATTCTAATATTTCTAAATATAGCAAACCCCTAACATGCTCAAGTTATACTTTTAACTACTTATTTTCTTAATTATATGTATTTCAGCTGCAAATTATTAACAAAAAAATCATTCTTCATATATATATATATATATATATATATATATATATATATATATATATATATATATATATATATATATTGGAATAAGGGTAAATTTTATTCCATCGCAAATCTCAGTAGAGGTATTACAATACACTATTCTCACAACTCTTCCATTCCGGTTAAGGGGCCATTACAGATACATCGAATTTTAAATTATGTAGAATTCCTACAGGGGGTTTTAAGGCCCTCGAATATCCGCCTGTTACGTTCTCGTCAAACATGCCAGACCGATGCTGCAAGGCGGACTCTGGCCGTCTTGGTCCAACCCTGTTCCATACCTCGACCACTTGGGCCGCATGCCTCACCACTGCCACTAGGCTATGGGTCATTGGCGCGCGCACACACACACACACACATATATAATAGAAAAGAGATAGGAACCCTAACGCTGCCAGTAGGGTTTAGCGATCAGCCAACACCCACGATTGCTTGGGATCCAGAAAGGGAATCCGACCAGGGGGAACACCCGGAGGTGGTGGGGGATCGACACGGCTATGTGGGAAGGCGGAGGGAGGTGGCTGGACAATAGGTGTCTGGAGGAAGCGTCCGCGGGGGTGATCAGCAATCAGAGACCGCCGGTGGCCATGGCGGACGGAGATGCGGTCGATGGCGGGGATTGGTAAGGCATGGCGTGGACGCGACGCCCAACCGGTGATCAACCGCAGTAGTAGGTGTCGTCAGCGGGGCTGACGGGACGCGACAATCCGGAGAGCAAATTCGAACCTGGCAATGGGGATGAGCCTCGACGAGTGGATTCGAGATGTTTCACAACGGCGGAGAAAGGAAAACAACTGGCGGATGGTCAGGTACGTGGTAAATCGTGGGCTTCGTTTTTTCGGAAGGACGATGCTCAGGTGTCGAGATAGATGTGGTTTGTCGTCCCCAAACATGTGGGGGATAAGGTCTGGACTGTGTCCACGGAGACACATCTGGCGGAGACGACATAGTACTGGAAGAACACTGTCGTGTTGTATGTCCTTGGCAACTGTCTGTTCTACGGATAGATTCGTTTCTATGTTGCTCAAGTATGACGATCGAAGGGGAGCATGGAAATATTCTCGCACGAGAATGATTTCTACTATGTTCGGATCAAGATCAAGGAAGACATGGGCGGAATCCTACTGGGGTCCGTAGACGTTTGATTGAAGGCTAATCATCATGATGGCCTGGAGCCAAGAATCGAAGTGTGAAAGGGAAGTATTGAAGTCGGTTCTAGTCTGGATCCAACTTTCTGAATGGCCGATCAGCTATTGGAGCATAGACATGATGATGCTGGTGGCAAGCATGGTTGGTTCACCTATCAAGGCGGATGAAGCGACTACGAAGAGAGCCAGACTGGGTTATGCTCGGATCTTTGTTGAGATTGAGTCAGGGAGGGTTCTGCCACATACCGTCGAGTATGAGCTACCTTCGGAGGAGGTGTGCCAACAACGGGTTGATTATGAATGTGTCATGCCGGTTTGCCAGCATTGTAAGTATTTTGGCCATCCAACTAGAGACTGCAAGACGGTTGGGACGCATCAGCCAGGTGTCGTAGTTAACAATATCCACGAGAATGGACAGGAGGGTATGGTGACAAATATATCTGGGACATGCACCTTTAGCAGTCAGGGGAGGAACGTCCAGTGCAGCGATGCTGGAGTAGAGAGGACGACAATTACTACGTCGAACGGACATGAGATGGAAATCGATATCGAAACTGGGCTCGATAAAGCATTGGTTCTATCCAATGCTCGACGTACATCTACTGAGGCTAGCTTGGATGGAGCAGGAGAAGGAGGGTCTGGAGGGGATCAAAGCTTGGTTGTGTTCCAAGCACAAAATACTACATCGGGTAAGGGTGTAGCGGGTTGGGGCGGAGGGAGGACAGACCGACGAGGCATTATACCAGAGGAGCTCAAAAGAACAGAAGTAGCAACAGTCGATCGAAGGGGGGAGGGAGGAAACATCGTTTCGGGTAATGAGAGCAGGAAAAGACACGCAGGGCCTTTGCGGACGACACTGGACATAGTGCACGGTATTCGCAAGGGGGGTGGAGGTATTGTGCATTGACAACTCGTGATGGAAGGAAGTGCACTAGACATCTGCTGAGGAGGCAGTACAGGAGGATGGTCGGAACTAGGTCGTTAATTACACAGTTAACGACTCAGATGATATGCATGGGCCTGAATCACTGATTTAATGTCAGTAATTGCGTGAAACGTGAGGGGGGCTTGCGCCCTGGATAGATGGAAAGAGATCTGTGATGTGGTAAGGAAAATTATTGTATTAGCGTCTTGCCGGAGACTAAAATTAAGACGGACAGAATGCTGGCACGGAGGACGCCTACCAACTGGAGTCAGGTCCATAATTTGCATCTTTGCGACATGGTCCGCATTTGGGTTAGGTGGGATTCTCGGAGTTGGGATGGGCAAGTGTTGCACTTGTCTGACCAATTGGTTGCGGTATATTTTTCTAATAAGGGAGGCTTCAAGTTTATTCTGGGCGCATCCTATGGGCACAATGACAGACGAAGGAGGGAGGGCTTTTGGTATGATCTTGGCTGGTTGAGCAAAATGATGGATGCCCAATACGGACTTCCTTTGGTCGTTATGGGAGATTTTAACGCGTTGCTTTACAAACATGAGAAGGTGGGTGGTAGAGTGGTTCTGGATTGTATCCTTCAAGATTTTCAACACTGTCTCCTTCAGTCTGGCTTACAGCCTTTGGAGAGGACGGGACATCTGTGGACGTGGCACAACAAGGCTGTTCGGAAGCGAATGGCGTGTCAACTAGATCTATGGTAGTCAAAGGCGCGCTTCGGACGTGCCCGGAGCAAGGCACAACATCTGCGCCTCGTACTTCTCTAGGCGAGGCACATTTCTCCGGGCGCACCCAATGTGTGCCTTAGGTGCGCCTTTCAGCAAGGCACAACAACGAAAAGGCGCGCCTATGTATTTTTTGTTTTTTACCAAAAAAATGAGACAAAGAGATAACCCTTACCTCATACAAGTGGTAGGGAGGTAGCCCTTCCACGGTTGCCAAAGTTGGCTACAGTTGAACTTGGAAAACTACAATTTGCTAAAAGCATAGTAGGAAAAATACAAATTCTTGTTAGTTTTGTTGAGTGTTATTGTTGCTATGCTAGTTCACTTGGTTATGTTAACATGTTTTTGTTGGTTTTAATATGTTATTGGTTTTATTTCTTATATTACTAATTTATTTACATATATTTTTATTGTTTTTTTATCTTGCGCCTCACTTTACTCGGGCGCGTGCCTTGCGCCTCGGGCGATATGGACCATTTGCGTCTCGAGTGCACATTGCGCCTTTGACTACCTTGGCTGGATCGAGCTTTGGGAAATCGGAGTTGGTTTGACAAGCATCATGGTCTGAGGGCAGAAGGGTTGATGGATGGCATTTCGGACCACTCTCCGGTCTGCACTCGTCTTGTTGACTAACCGAGGACCAATGCGTGACCTTTTTGGTACAACAACAAGGGGGTGCTTCTCGAGGGATATAAGGAGGTAGTGCGAGTGGGCTACATGGAACTGTTAGAGGAAACCCTCAATTTCGGCTCGTTAGCAAGCAGAAGAAGGTGAAGGCGAGTCTAAAGGCTTGGAAGTGGTTGGTTCCGGTCCGGAAGCTCCAAGAAGAGGAGCAGCGCCTCCGGGAGGTGCAACAACAATTTCAAGATGACATTCTGAATGAAGATATAACTGTGGAAGAAGGGAAGCTTGTCCAAGATGTCGGCACTATCAGGTTCCAGGAGCAGATAGAACTGGCACAGAGGACGAAGTGTTCGTGGTTGTGGGATGTCGATAGATGCTCGAAGTACTTTTACGACGTTGTGAGAGCCCGACAACATCACAACCATATCAACAAGCTTATTACTGGGGATGGTAAGGAGGAGGTGGCCCCAAAGTTTATCCAAGCTGTCATGCCCCGCTCCCGTAGGAGCGATCCTCCTCGCTAAGGCGTGATGCCGCATGAGCCTAGATTGCGCTCGTGCAAGACAGTTTTATAACGGCCGATTACATCGGCTGCGACGGGGTTGTCGCACAGAAGTCCCAAGCAGTGACATTGAATAATAGCAGCGAAATTTGAAGCAAAACACAAGTCATTTCAACACTCTTTTATTGATATTGAAACAAAGGTTACAATGGGGCGCAAGGCCAAGATTACAAGTATCTCAAGCTCACTCGTCTCACATTACAAGTCACTCAGCTCTCTCTCATCTCTCAATACATGTCTTGAGCCAGCGGATGCTTTGGAAGGCGACGTCCATACATTATGTCCCGTATAAGTCTTGACTCCATGCGGCCGCACGCTTCGAATTGCCAAGGAACTCCGTGCCTCGACGCATCAAAGCGAGCTCCACGTCACGAGCTTCTACCTGTGCCTGCACATGAAACACTGTGTGGGTGTCAGTACTCAACTGTACTGGTGGAGTGAGCTCCTCGCCCACCCATACAAAACCAACACGTTCATTTACTTTGTGCAACATAAACCCTTTACGATTGTCTTTCTACTCTTGCCTTAGGATCAGTTTTAGGACATACGCCTTGGCCTATTTCGTGTCTCTAGACCATCTCGTGCTTGTAATAACAACGTTAACTCATACTTTGCCTCTAGACCCTTCTCGTATCAACAACGTTAACCTATCAAGTCGTTTGTGCCTTTCGGCCCATAGTCAGAGACGCAACTATACGATAATACTCCATTTTCGTGTGACCGTGCTATAAATTCTTGTGCAGTGCATTGCCACTCAGTGAGACTTAACCATATCGCCGCCTCGCGGCCCTTGCTACTTTGATCACCAACCGACCCGAATCGAGACTTGTGAACTTAGTGTCACTCCCAACTTTTCCTTGCGGCGATTCCTGACTTACACTTGAAAATGACTCAAATCCAACTTGTGCAACTCTATGCCAACAACATAAGACTCGACGCCACATCTCGTGCCGAAGCACGGTATCTACGTTGCAGCCAAATCTTAGGTCCAAACATTGTGTTCCAACTGTACATACATTCAACTCGACTCAATCCAAAGGCACACACGCGGATTGTCGTCCGTGCCGACCCATCTATATGAATTGGTCACTGGCATTAACTAGCCATCGTGGACATAGCCTGGTAAACGGGATCCTTGCACCGCAAGTAGCGATCTCCGATGCAAGTCCCCGAACTACCGGTTGCTTCATACCCAGCTCGGCTATAATTTGTTCTTCCTAGGCCCAGTCGGTCCCGTGGCCCCGGGTTGCCGCTCGAAGAACCATCGTCCTTGTCGACAAGTTGTCCATGACCACACACCTACGCTAACTTCTAGACTTAACGTAATTGCATGGCCTAATCATCACCACTTAGTTCCTTTGCTTTACTTCTTCTACTTTTCATACTTTCTTGCAGAGCCCAAACCAGGGTTGCCTTGGCGACTGATCTGCAGTTCCGACATATTTCCTCTCGGCGACTAACCATCGCTTAGACTTAACATTCTTTGAACTCCGGAAATGGCTGCTGCATAGCCTTCTCATTTAACTTGAACATAACGTGTTTCTTAAGTATCGTCAGACCGTGGCTAACTTTCCACTGAACCAACTGTGGCTCGTGCCTTAAACCAACTCGTGTTCTACGCAACGCTATCGCCCAAAATATGACGGGCCTTGGGATCGTGGGACTATTTAACTTGACAACCGCAGAAAGAGCGGAACAGCACTTGGAATGACTTAGGTCGACCAGCATAACTTTGCCTAACTTAATCGAGCCTACAACTTAACTCAAGGGACGAGCAAAGGCTATGCCAAGCCTTGCATCGAGAAAACGCGCAAGCTTTATCGAACATTTATGCGGGCGACGCCTATGACTTAGGCTAATTCATGGTTTTGTATCAAAGACCAACTTTCCTTCTCCCAAGCTGCGGGACGAAGGACCGAGTGTCATTTTCAAAGCACGCCGTGCACAAACTCTAAGCCGACCGTTGGACCTTTCCATATTCTAACCCATTTCGACCTGTCGGGATTATTTCCTTAGCTGTGTGGATTCGTTTCTTTTATTATCAAGCCTACTTGTGCAAGTTGAAAACATGCGATTATTATGTGAAGGCTAAGATGAGGCAAGTTCACCGAAACTATCCCACCTGATTCGAGGAGTCGCCTCGACCGAGCGATGTCTTCGAGCAGCCGTTGCAAGGCTAAGTCCGAACGCCGTCGGCATTTCGATTCCTCCGATTGACTGAGCGGGACGGGGCACTACACAAGCAGAGGTAGTGAGGTACTCAAGCTTATTCAATTAACATAATTATCTAACCATGTTTCCTGAGTTGGTTTGCAAGCATGTGGTCACACCACACGGTAATCATATTTTATTGACTTTGGTGATAATGGAAGATGTGGAAGGAATTATCAAGAGGACGGATCCAAACAAAGTATCGGCCTGACTGGTTTGGCAGCCGCTTTTATCAGGTGCATGGGGAGGAGATTAAGTTCAAAGTGCTGGAGGTGATCACGGATTTCTTTGAGAAGGGCAGGCTTCTACGGGAGTTTAACCATACTTTTCTCACACTTATTCCGAAGAAGGAGGGTGCCAGTTCGCTCGCGGACTTCAGACCTATCGCATGTTGCAACTACCTCTACAAACTGATTACGCTTTGATGTGTCAGCGAATGAAGGGCATTATGCGGGAGCTGATTTCTCTGTATCAGACAACATTCATCAAAGGGAGGGATATTGTTGACAACAACCTTTTTAGCTCATGAGATGGTACGGAATTTTAATAAACCTGGAGGGGACGAGGCTCGCATCAACCTGGACCTTCGGAAGGCATATGACACCGTGAACCGGAAATTTGTCTGTTATATCATGCTTGCTATGGGCTTTGATAGCAAGTGGGTGGCCATGGTTCAGGAGTGTATCACAACCCCCGACTTTCTCTGTGCTCATCCGGGGACAGCCGCATGGATTCATTGGAAGCAACAGGAGGTTGAGACAGGGTGACCCATTGTTACCTTATTTGTTTATTCTGGTCATGGAGTATTTCTCGTGTCTCATGGAGGCTGTGGTGCTCAGGAAGTAGATTATTCCGCTTCACAGGAGAGTGACGTCTCATGTGTCACATTTGATTTATGCAGATCTACTAGTTTTCTTGAAACCAACAAGAGGGTATGACTCAGCTAGACTCTATCATGGAGATGTTCGGTTTATACTCGGGTCTACACATGAATCGGGACAAGAGCAAAGCTTACTTTAACAAGCACTACCAGAATAAGAATGAACTTGCATCACTTCTGGGAGTAGAGCGGGGTGAGCTTCCGGTCAAATACTTGGGGATCCCGCTGTCTGTCAATTACTTGAGAGATATGGATTATCAGAGTCTAGTTGAGTATACACAGAGGTGAGTTGAGGTGTGGCATGCCCGAAAACTTTCTTTTGGAGGATGGATTGAGCTGGTTCGCGCAGTCATTACGATGATTGCCCGTTTTTTGTTACATTCTATACTTCTTCCGATCTCTACGATTAATAGGATCGAGAAAATTTGTACCAACTTTGTTTGGAGAGGGAGGATACATGCTATAGGGTGGGACACCCTTTGTCGGCCGCATAAGGAGGGAGGAGTAGGTCTGCAGCCTTTACGACTGCTCCCGAATGTGGCTGGGTTGAAACTTACTTGGAAGTTTCTTTCGAAAGTCTCGTTATGGACAGCTTGGATGGAGAAAAGATACTTGGGGGGTCAGAATTTTTGGAATAGGTCCTCAAACAATAATGACTCCGTTGTTTTTAAAAGTATTACTGTATACCGCTCCAATTGAAGCAGTTGATCTCGAGGGTCTTCAAAGATGGTGAGACCACAGATCTATGGTTTGACCCATAGATTGCACACCAAAGCTTGATAGAGCGAGGAGGGTCAATGGCGTGTCGAGGGACTGGAAGGAGGGAACGTGTGAGTATCATTCTGAGGAATGGAGTCTGACGTCCGGAGTTACATGGCGGCACGCGGCAATTCAGGGATATCATTCGGACGATGAGGGTGGACACTTCATTTCAGACTGATGCATGGATTTGGAAATTGGGATAAATACTGGGGCGTAGCGGTTCACACATAGAGCCGTAGCTAATGCTGTCAGAGTTCCACCCCCGGAGACGGAGTTGGAGGATGTGATACGGCCCAAAGGTGTTGCTTGTAAAATGCAGTTGTGTCTATACAAATTGAGCCTGGAAAGGCTACTCACACTTGATAGGTTGCGGAGATTTGGACTGCAGCTGGAGGTCCAGGGGTGTATACTGTGCCTGCATAGGGATGAATCCATGATACACCTATTCTTCCAATGTCCGGTGGCGTGGGATATTTGGCTAGCGCAACCTTATCCAGTAGGGAGATTTATGACTGAAGAGCAATCGTCGAGGTCATCAGAAGAGAGAAGGGAAGAGCTTTTGCTTGGTACAACGATACCTTGATCAGATTTGCTACAGAGGTCTGGTATGTTTGGAAGGAGCAGAACAATCGTATCTTTGAGGGGTCAGTGATTTCCACCATTGAGATTATCCATAATATTGAGCAGGATGTTAGTAGGCGCATCCTTGAATTGCCTCTTGTATTTGTAATTTTTTTGATTTAATTAATACAATTACCTTTGTACATATATATATATATATATTTTTTGGAAAAAGGGTAAATTTTATTCCATCAACGCAATAAGGTTACAACATAGAGATACAATCCCATCTCAGGGGGACATTACTAGTACATCCGACTCAATGTTATGGAGGATGCCCCCCAGTGGGGTGGACAGTCCCTCATAGATGCGCCGGTTCGTCTCCCGCCAGACATGCCAAACTGATGCAGCAAGTCTCAACCTAGCACACCTGGCCCAGCTCTGCTCCTTGCCCCTGCAATCCCCAATCCACTTAAGGATTTCTCTGAAGTCACGCTCCCTTCCAACCCCTCCCAAGTGTCTCCGGCTCTGCTCTGCCCAGATGCTCCACGCCACATGGCACTGAAAGAACAGATGCCCAATGGATTTGCATATATATATACACACACACAATTGATTTGCATATATATATATATATATATATATATATATATATATATGTAATTTTTTTTATTTAATTAATACAATTACCTTTGTCCATATACAATTACCTTTTTTGATTTAATTAATACAATTACCTTTGTCCATATATATATATATATATATATATATATATATATATATATATATATTGCTCCTGGTCCCACTTATCAATATGGAGCAACAATTGGAAATTACAGCCGAAGATTGGCCAGACCTCTCCCTCTAACTATCTCTGCTGTGCCCCCTTCTCATGTGTGCTCTCCCTTCTCCCTTTTTTCTTTTTACGAGGATCTGTCAATGCATCTTATCTTGTCGGTTAGAGATGAATCTGGTAGGGACATTGATTTGCAGTTCGTAATAAAAATATGTGTACAAGTACAACTCACAATCTGTCATCCCTGGTTGACATTGCAGTTTGCTAGACACTCTCTCTTCCTTTGTTAGATACCCAACTTAATTAAATGATTTTGCATGAAAATTATGATTTCCTCCTCAGTATTCTGTTCCTCTCCTTCCATATGCGCCTTAAACCACCTTTACCATATAATATCTTTTATTAAGTCGTGTGAGGGTTAAATATTTATATTATATCATGAATTATGGCCAGAGACTGGCATGGCCTCTCCCCCTCTCATTGTCTCTGCTCCTTCTCATGTGGGCTCTCCTTTTCCCCTTTCTTCTCTTTATCAGGATCTGTTGATGCCTCTTATTCCGTCATTGAGCTACAAATATGGTAGAGAGAAAAGGGGAGAGCGGTTGAGGGAGGGAGCTTTCCTTAATGTGCCTTGTTCGTTACAATTGTTGATTGTGTGATCCAACCCTATGATCCCCTTCGTGTACCAACCGGAAGAGAGGGAAACAAGGGAGAGAGGAGGGGGGGTCACACCCTGATCCCAGAGGACCGCAAAGTTGCCACTGGACGTAATGCCATGCAAGCCTAAGTTGCTCTTGCACAAGGCCTTGACTTGTACAATAACAGAATAGTCTGAATCAACAATGCAACGGAATTTTTATTGCAGAATTTAAAAGCAGTGGACAATATTGCAGAAAACCAAATTGAAACACAATGATATAAGAAACAAAATCTCTTTTATTGATGAATCTCATTGATTACAAGGCTCTCAATATCTCTCTTATACACACACCATACTTGACTTACATCTCTCTTGAACTATACAAAATTTCAATGATATCAGTTTCATACATTACATCACTTTATATAGAAAACCATCTCTTTGCATCTTCTTCTTCTGATTTCTGGCTCCCGATGATGAGGATCTGGTTATCGCTTCGAAACATTCATTCGAACATCTAGCACCTGCGGGCAACTGGTGGGGGATCAGTACATTGCTGCATTGGTGAAAGACAAATGCTGCACCCTCTTAAACAATCACTAAGTATTCATGTGAGAAAACTTTGCATTGTTAGTGATCTTGCTATCTTTTACCTACGTTCATTTCATGAAGTACAAGATAAGGGGCATATTACTTCTTTTGAAAACATTTTCGAAAAACCATATTTTATTTCTTTCATTCCAGCATATACAACATGGTCTATTCTATGCACAATAACAATTCATTTGATCTAAACATGCACAGTGTGTTTCATGAGCTATATTCATTTTTTTAGGGAAATTAGCAGCAGATGAGTAACAGAGTTCTATAAACTACTATATATGTATAATTGGGACAACAATACTTCATGTGAAACAGATTATCTTTAGGGGCAGTTCATGATAGAGACTATAAACCATTAAAGGATATCATTTATTCAGTGATTCTTACCCACGGTCGGCGTTCTCGCCCTGCACAAGACTGATTAGAATAAACTGAATATCTATAATAAGTTTCTTGTTCGTCTCTGCATTGTTAGGCTTGTAATATATCTTTATATATGCATGCAACTCGATTAGCAGCTGCGACACGAGGCTCAGTTCTGCACTAATATATGCACATACCAGCAGCTGTGACTTATGGTTCAGCCATTCACTAGTATTCGCTCATACTAGTGACTGTGACTCACAGTTCATCTCTTCACTGATATACACATACTAGCAACTGGGGCTCATGTTTTAGCTCTTCACTAATCGACACCTATCTATATGATGGTCCATGGACATTTCCATGATTAGCAGTTGGGACGTACAAGTCCATCTCACTAATAGATTAACACCCTCCGTTCCCGAGAACTTCTACCCTCAGGGTGTCCTATTCCCTCCTAGTCCGAGCGATCCAGGTGCCCCGGAGATCGGTCGAGAGATTAGATCCTTCACAAGTTGTCCAGACCAATGCATGAATGCACTTCTAGCAGACAAAAACTCTACGATGCAACAGTTTATCGATCAGCAAACATGATTATTTATAAATAGCCCCCTATGGCTTGTACGCATTTTGGTAACTGTTTTCGTTGTTTTAAAAACAAAGAACACCCCTCTGGCTGCTTAATTTTTCACTCATTTTCTTCTATGTACCAGGGGGTGCAACTAATTAACTCTATAAACCAGGGGGGTGTTCTATATTTTTAAAACAACGGAGACAGTTACCAAAATGCGTACAAACCATAGGGGGGTACAACTAATTAACTCCAGCAAACATTCCATCTTTTCTCTTCTTTTCATATCACAGAGCCAATAGTTCTTCTCTTCTTTTTTCTATACGGACAAGCCGTATTATCTGTTTTAACAGCACAAGTGCCTTCCATACAGTTCTATCATTTCAGCGTACGATAAAGGAACATGAAATCAATCTTTACTTATGCAAGCATGACAACAGTTCTAAAATATTAAGCATGAACTCTACTTTTGATAGCATACGATTAAGGACATGTGATCATTCTCTTATCTTCTTATTAAGCACGTCAATGATTTCTTCCAGTTGAAGTAACAATCTACTTTAGCATGCAATCTTATCATCTTGACTTGGCATAGCAAAGGTTCTTTTATTACGTATAACGCAAGCATACATTCAATCTTATGGATTCTTCATTAGGCGTGAAAGAATCAGAAAGTGAAGTCCTTGTCCACTTACCCAGATTAATCGTCTTCGTGAAGGCTTCCTCTCGAGTCAGCACCGATCTCTCTGTCTATATAGTGCCTTTGCGGAGCGGGACACTCCAAGGGGGAGGTTGTGTCTAGGTAGGAAAGGAGGTTGGCTGCTTGTAGCAACCACCACTGCCGGTGTCTCTCAGTGCCGGTGATGGTAGACAGAGGAAGCTTGTTTGGGGTAGAGATCAAGCTGGGTAGGAATGGTGGTGCAAAATATTGTGTACTTCCAAAGACGATCAGCAATATTGTTAGTTTTTGTTCAACTTGTCAAGTTATTATATATGTTGATTTGTAAAGTGAAATCTTGTGATTAAGGTTTGGTTAATGGAATTTTGGCCCTTACAAAAATACTTTTTGAATTCATTTATTCCCTCCTTTACCCCCATTGAGTTTCCCACTTTGTGTTGTTTATTGGCAAACAAAGAATTGGGTAGCCTTTTAGCTATTTATCTTGACAAAATCAGTCTGTCTTATTTGATGAGATATTCAAGTTGTCTTATGATAATTTTATGAATATATCACAGGCCACTATTTGCTACTAGTTTACTGACCATCATACAGACTCTCTTGGACCAAACAAGGCAGGATGAAATGGGCATTATAGCATGCCATACACTTTTCGACTTTGTCAACAGTCAGGTAGATTTTTTTTTACTGAAACAGGGTACATCTGGTTTATCAGGTATGTCTGTAAAGTTCGAGATTTATATTGTGTTGTACGTGTCAGATGGATGGTACCTACATGTTCAATTTGGAAGGATATATTCCGAAACTTTCTCAGCTAGCTCAAGAAATGGGCACAGATGAGAGGGCACGACATCTTCGTGCAGCAGGGCTTCAGGCCCTAGCCTCAATGGTAGTTTCCAATAGTAATTTTGTTTTGTATCACCATTTTGAATTCTGGTAAATCTTGATGTAGATATTGATGTTAAGTGGCATGTTCTCGTTTGTTTCCTAGAGTTGTTTTATAGTAATAAAGCATTTAACGTATTTGCTCAAAATAGCCTTTATATCTTTCTTGAAAGGCATGCTATATGAATACTTTAACCAGATGATTGGGATACCTACCATAGTTGTATTTTGCTGTAGTGGCCATTGGTTCTCATTCATTTGGAGTTGGAACAATGACACTTATTAATGGAAACACTAAGTAGCTTTAAAATTTAACAGGAATAGGGTAGAAAGAGATTGAATGGAAGTATTATTTCATTCTTTGCCAGTTATTGAAGAGGTAAGTAGTTACTTGTTGTGTTCTTGTATATTCTAGAGGTATCGTGTGCAACTACTGCAGTAAATGTCAAGTGTTACTCATTGGTGCATAAGCTCAATATAGAGCCATTTGTTGCTTCTGTAGGAACAGTTCCTCTGGATCTACCTCCTCAACATGGAGTAAAAACTGAACCCTTGATTGTGTAAATCCATCAAATTGGAGATTGAGCCATTTGGATCCCCTTATTGTGGTAACAAAGAACCTAATAATGTAGCCATTCTCGAGCATTCGGCTGCCACAGGACAGGAGTGGGCCATAAATCTTGAGTGGGGGTAGCCCGCTGCCCAACCATGGTTGATATGGAGGGTACTCGGTGTATGATGTGGTGAGACACTGACTCCTTGCAATGTGGAATGATCCAGGAAGACCATTCCATATAATTTCAGAGCGAATCACTCGATGGAAATACGAATGGTTTGGCATTGTTGCTGAGCGGATGCAACTTTTGAAAGCAGCCTCCCACCTGCTTTCAAGAGCTACCCCAAAATTGAAGTAGCTTTGCAAACTTTCTTGATAAGCTGTTGTTACCGAACAAATTTTGGGACTGCTTTTCAAAGGGAAAAAAAAGAAGCAGAAGCAGCCTTGACAAGCAATACCAAACCCAGCCCAAGTGTTATTGCTCGCACCACTGGTTGCAACGGGATCACACACGAGACTGGTTATAGACTATCTCATCAATGGAATCACGTCGAGGCTAAGGAGGACGTGACATCCATAGATAATCTCCCAATTCATATCCGTTATAAGAGAATTACAATATTGAATTTGAAGTTGATCTTTATTTTAGTTGGTCTAGAATTGAATTTTTAGATATAAGCCTACAAATGACACCACTATTAAAAAAATATTGGTGCCATTTATAAGAGAATTACAATATTGCATTTGAAGTTCATCTTTATTTTACTTGTTCTAGATTTGAATTTGAATTTTTAGATATAAGCCCATAAATGCCACCAATATTTTAAAAACAAAAATTGATGCCATTTATAGGCTCATATCTAAGAGTTCAAATTCAAATCTAGAACAACTAAAATAAAGATAATTTTCAAATAAAGATAAATGATAAATCCCATCCCAATTTAGATTCATATTCAAATATATTCAGATTTAAATTCTCATTTAAATTAAATCCAAATTCATATTTAATACTTAAAAACTTACTAAAAAAGTAACCCAATATGCACTGTCCTATATCACCTCGCTTGACTGGTTCAAGTTATCAAGTTTACCCATACAATACACACTGTTGGATACTGCTTTTCCTTTAATGTTTGATGTCCAATAATGGTATGGGGAATGTGTAGCATAAATTTATTATTATTTAAGGTTTCATAATGCTGTCAATAACTTGATAGTCCCTCATCTTGTTTAGGTGTTCTCATTTATGAGCTTATTTTATCCTTTTGAATAAGCTGTTTTCTGTCCTTCTGCCAAGTTTCTCTTGCAAAGAGATGTGTCATATTCCTATCAACTAAAGTTTTGGTTTTTCATTGTCAGGTTTGGTTTATGGGGGAACACTCTCACATCTCAGCAGAATTTGACAATGTAAGATTTGGTTTTCCTAATTTTATATTAGTGGACTGTTATCTTGAAATTTATACTCGTATCAACTTTGACCTTTATTTGTATTTCAATCTCTTGTTACTCCTTTAATATTGAGTCAAATAAATGATCTAATTATGATGTGTTGGAGTAATATAAATATTTAACCCTCGAACCATCGCCACAACTTTGGAGTTTTGGTGTTGTGGTAGGGACTAGGCACTTTAACAAGGTAGCAGAGCAACCCATGTTCAAACTTATCTGGCACATTTTAAGCGGATAAAGTTTTTTGTACTGGTTCATGAATCCAGTCCTCAGTTTAAAATGGGCATTTGAACTGTGGGTGCATGTTGGAATAATGAAAATATTTAATCTTGAACCGTTACCACAACTCTGGAGTTTTGGTGTAGTGATAAGGACTTTAACAATGCAAATTGTTTTCTTCAGGTTGAAAGATAAGGGTAAACTTTAATTACCCCTCTCAACTAGTACGGTCTGATCACTTAAACCATAATAGTATGGAACTCAAGAAAAAGAAAAAAACTGTTGAGAAGTATTTTTGGGGGGACGAGGTCCCCCTGAACAATTTTGAAAGAAAGTGCCTTAAAATGTTTTTTCTTCCAAGTAATGTATCCTGATGTACTACTGATTGGATCTGATTATATATTTTCAATCATCGGGGTTATGACCTCACAAGTTAGTTCCTCAGGTTAATAATAACACAACATGCTACAGTTTTGGATCCCATGCAAAAGGTGAATAAAAAAGCACCACATACTCCCAAATATGGAATTAAGTTGGCGTGGAATTCTTATTGGCTTTGGCATATAGTAACTGAGAACTACTTGTGGTCTCATGTCTCTTCGTTAATTTATTTAAATTGATGAGCAAGCCAGCGGAGCAGGCTGGCGAGCCAGGCGGAGCAATGTTGCGGTACGGGCAACAGGGGAGCAGGGGTACGGGTCAGATTTGACCGGCTGGGTTGTAGCTTTCGGACCTTGTTGAATGAGTTTGTATGCCTTCTGGGGCTGAGTTGAGTGAGTTATAACTTGTAAGCCCTTAGGGACCGAGTTGAGGGCCATTCGGTTGCCACATTTGAAACACCAATTATCCAAGTTTCAATATATATATATATATATATATATATATATATATATATATAATCTGATGGGCGATCGTGCGAACGCGTCCCCTAGGGTTTCCGCGTTGATGCCGACTCCTCCCCCCCGACCCCCCGATCCGCTTGCGGGGAAGGGGTCTCGGCGGCTGGGAGGTGCGGGAGGGGGTGGACAACCCACAGGAGGCAGTAGCAGCGTGACCCCCCCACGCGGGGGGGGGGGGGGGGGGGAGGGAGGCGTCGGCGGGACCCCCCCATGCGGGGGGGGGGGGGGGTCGGGAGGCGTCGGTGGCGGGACCCCCCCAGGCGGGGGGGGGGGGGTCGGGAGGCATCGGCGGCGGGACCCCACCAGGAAGGGGGGGGTCGGGAGGCATCGGCGGCGGGACCCCCCTAGGCGGGGGGGGGGGGGGGGGGGTCGGGTGGCGTCGGCGGGACCCCCCTAGGGGGGGGGTCGGGTGGCAACGGGGGCAGCGGTCCTCGGCCTGGCGGCGGCGGCGGGACTCCCCGACACGGGGGGGGGGACGGGTGGAGGCGGCGGCGACACTTCCGGAAAAGCTTCCATATTCGAGTTTGGTTCCGGAGGGGACAACAATGGGGATGCCGACTGGCAGACCATGACGAGACGACGGACTTGAGGACGGAGAGGGGCACTGTCCCAAGTTTCGGGAAGGGCGGGGCCAGGGAATTATGGGAATCGACCCTTGATTGGCGCTATGGATTTCCGGCGCCGTGGGGGAGGCACGGTGCGATCTGTCTCGGGTTGGAGGCCAAAGGCGACGGCGGCCGAGAAGGCTAAGGGTATTGCGACTGATACCGGCAGGCCAGGCCAATGTCCTGTAAATCTCCCGATCAGGACGCACGTTGAGGAGCAGAGGCCTCGGTCATGGAAAGAGGTCTGCACGCCGGTGGTTGCGAAAAGCCCGATGTCGATGGAGTTTGTCCCACCGATGTCAGTTGGAGGAGGGCTCCGGGCGTACTTTCCCGCTGAAAAAATAGCGGTCGTGTCCGAATTCTGGAAGAACACCCTGGTGCTCTATGTGTTAGGGAACAAGCCGTTCTATGGCCAAATTCGGGGCTATGCGGAGCGGGTCTGAAGACCCAAAGGTAGCATGGAATTCTTCTCGCGGGAGAACGGGTTCTATTATGTCAAATTTGGGTTAGCGGAGGATGTGTCCAGGATCTTACAGGGAGGGCCTTGGTCATTTGATGGGCGGCTTATTATCCTGAAGGAGTGGACGCCGGAGCTACGATGTGAGAAGGAGGTGCTGAACGCCATTCCCATATGGGTCAGATTCCCTGAGTTCCCCGTACAATATTGGTGTATCCCGCTCCTCATGAGACTCGCCAGTCTTGTGGGGAAGCCGATCAAAGCTGACGAGGCCACCACTTTTCGCACCAGACTGATGTATGCCCGGGTCTTCGTGGAGATAAAGGCGGGCTCGGAGCTGTCGAGTATGCTTGAGTATCAGGTACCGTCAGGGGAGGTACTGACACAGGCGGTGGAATATGATTGGGTCCCCCCCATGTGTTCTCGTTGTGAGTGCTTTGGGCACACTACCAGTGCGTGCAAGTGCATGGGGAAGGAGACTGCCAGGCCACAGGTGGCTCGGACGGAAGCACCTGGGACATCGTCGACATCCAGTCACTTGCCTGGAGAGACGGAGACAGTCAGACATATGGAGGAGGACACAGGGATAGAGGTTGATAGGAGGCTGGAGTCAGGATCACCGATGAGACAGGAGAGCACGCAGGGGGCGTTGGTCCCGTTCAGGCCACAGAGGGCCATTGTGACCAGGGGTATGAGCGAGGCTGGTAGCGGTCAGAGGGTGATGGAGACACACCAGACGATCCAGGTGTACAGCAGCAGGAAGAGACACGCTCCGGCTACACGGGAGGATATCCCTCAGGCGAGGGATATGGACGACCAGTCCGAAGACAATCCTGACTGGACTCTTACTCTCAGCAGGATCCAGGCCCATCTTGCCCCTTCCTCCATGATAGATGCAGTCATTGATAAGGCGGATGAGACACTTCCCTCGAGTGTCGATCCAGACGAGTTCCAGAGGGACCCCCCCCTCTTTTATTTAGATGTCGGTCCTAGCATGGAACATTAGGAGGGTGTTCCATTGGGCGATGGAGGGAGATTGGAGGGGTTCTGAGAAGGGAGTCGTGTGACATTGCTATCCTGCTGGAGACGAAGATTAGAGGGGCCGCTATGCTCTCGCGTAGGACTCCGGCAGACTGGGATCATATTCATAACTTAGATCTTTGTGATATGGCAAGGATCTGGGTTAGGTGGAACAAAGGTAGCTGGGAGGGGGTGCAGATCCACAAATCAGAACAACTCATCGGCGTCACCTTCGAGAACAAAGGGGGGTTCCGGTTCATTCTGGGTGCTGTGTATGGACATAATGATCGGAGAATCCGGGAGGCTTTATGGGAGGATATTGTGCATCTGGGTCTTCTGGCGGACAACATGCATCTTCCCCTGCTCATCATGGGGAACTTCAATGCTATGCTGCTACGTCAAGAGAAGGTGGGTGGTCGTCCTGTTCCGGACCCGATCTTATATGACTTCCAGAGGTGCCTGCTTAGGTCAGGGATGCGAGGGCTGGAGCGAGCTGGACATATATGGACCTGGCACAACAAGGCTACTCTTAACCGGATTGCTTGTCAGCTGGATCGGACCTTGGGCAATAGTGAGTGGTTCAGGTGCTTCCCGAACTCGGTGGCGGAAGGACTTGCGGCGGGTACTAGCGATCATTCCCCTATCCAGGTTGGCCTCTGTGAGAGACCCATTCAGAGGGCGAGGCCATTTCGGTATAACAACAGCTGGTACTTGTCGGCTGGATATGAGGAGGCGGTTATGGGAGAGATGGAACACTTCCCGGAAGGCACGGCTCAGTTCCGCATGGTACACAAACTTAAGCAACTCAAGCGGACCATCATGGGATGGGTGAAGACGAGACCGCGGACCTCCCTGGCGGATAAGGAAGCCGAGCTTCGGGACATCCAGGTGGCACTCCAAGCTGACATTATGAACGGGGAGCTGGCGGCTAAGGAGAAGATCTTGATCGAGGAGGTCAGCACCATGAGACTGCAGGAGGAGATCAGTGCGGCTCAGAGGGCCAAATGTACCTGGCTCAAAGATGGAGATCGCTGCACCAAATTCTTCTACGATGTGATCCGCACCCGTCAGCACCGGAACAGCATCCCCAGACTTCTGAATGCTGAGGGTCGCCTTGTGGGGGATCCGGTGGAGATTCAGGAGGAGGCCGTCAGATTTTACACTGACTTATATCAGCAGACGGACTATACCAGCACGTTCCCAACCCTTGTCACGAAGAGACTGGTGACCCGGCATGGGAATAGTCTGCTCTTGGCTCCTGTGAGGATGGAGGAGGTTGAAGACATTGTGATGAAGGCTAATCCTCATAAAGCTCCGGGGCCTGATGGCTTCTCTTCTGGGTTCTTTAAGAGGCACTGGGGGGTGCTTAAGGCCCCGGTTCTGGCGGCAGTTCAGGAGTTCTTTGTGACGGGTAAGCTCCTGAAGGAGATGAACCACACATTCTTGACGCTGGTTCCTAAGAAGGAGGGAGCGACCTCACTTGCCGATTTTCGGCCCATTGCTTGCTGCAATTTTCTTTACAAGATTATCACTCACCTTATGTGCAGGAGTATGGAGGTGATTATGCAGGGATTGGTGTCCCGGAATCAAGCAGCATTCATCAAGGGACGGTCGATAGCGGAGCACAGCCTGCTTGCTCATGAGATGGTGAGAGAGTTCAGCAAACCTGGGGGGATGAAGGCTTGTGTGAAATTTGACCTTCGGAAAGCCTATGATACTGTCAACCGGGACTTCCTGTGTCACTTGATGCTTGCTATGGGGTTCGACGGGAGGTGGGTTGAGAGGGTGAGGGAGTGCATCTGCTCCCCTACATTCTCTGTCCTCATCCAGGGCATGCCGTATGGCTATTTCAGGAGCAACAGGGGGTTGAGGCAGGGTGACCCACTCTCACCGTACCTTTTTACCCTGGTGATGGAGTACTTTACATGTTTGATGGATATGGCAGTGCATAGCAAGAGGATTGTCCCACTTTTCCACTTGGTGAGTCCGGTTGTATCCCACTTGATCTATGCTGACGATTTATTGGTGCTGCTCCAGCCTTCCATGCGAGGAATGAGAGCGCTCTCTGACATTATGGAGGAGTTCGGACGGTTATCTGGGCTCCAGTTGAACAGGGAGAAAAGCCGAGTCTATTTCAGCTCCCGGTGTGCACAGCAGGAGGAGAGGGCCTTCGCCTTGGGCGTGGACAGAGGCGAGCTCCCAGTGAAATATCTGGGGGTCCCGCTGACAGTCAACTATGCCAGAGAGCAGGATTGCCACAGCTTGGTGGATTTTGCTCAGAGGAGAGTGGAAGGATGACAAGCTGCGGGTCTATCTTTCGGAGGCCGGATAGAGTTGGTGCGTTCGGTTATTGCTGGCATCACGATGTTCTGGTTCCAGTCTATCCAGATCCCCTCGGCTACTATTCGTAAAGTGGAGGCCATTTGTGCTGACTTCATCTGGAGGGGAGGGATGCATGCGATATCCTGGGACCAGTTATGTCGGCCACGGGAGGAAGGAGGGGTGGGGTTGAGGCCTCTTCATACAGTCAGGAAGGCAGCTTGTGTGAAGATGGCCTGGAGATTCATCAAGGGGGGATCGCTCTGGGCAGATTGGATGGCGAGCAGATACCTGAGGAGGACCAACTTCTGGGCTTGCAGGATAGACAACAATTTTTCGGTCACGTTCAAGGCCATCCTGAGGTGTAGGCCGGTGCTCCAGACCGCTATTTGCAGGCACATGAAGGATGGGACGACTACAGACCTCTGGCTGGACCCTTGGTTGGGTTCCAGATCCTTGCTCGAGCGTCTGGGAGGGCAGCTGGACAGAGAAGCGGGCAGGGGGCTCACCTGCAGTCGGATCATCAGAGATGGAGTTTGGAGGCCAGAGGGATATACTTATACAGCGCAGCTAGCCGAGGAGATCCGCCTTATTACTATCGACGCTAGCCAGGCTGAGGATACATGGAGCTGGGCAGTACCAGGTGCGGGGGGCGGGTCAGGTCATTTCTGCTTTCGTAGCTGCTACGATTTGGTTCGGACCCACCACGACCAGGCTGAGGAGGTGGACTTCATCTGGGGCAAGGGCGTAGCTCGGAAAATGCAACTTTGTGCATATCGCCTTCTCCGGGGTAGACTGATGACTAGAGACAGACTACTCCGGTTTAGGATGCAGATCCCGGATGCCAAATGTGTGCTATGCAATGAGGAAGATGAATCTATGTGGCACCTATTCTTTGGTTGCCCGGTGGCTTGGCACATTTGGACTGAGCAGTGTGCACAGCTGAGAGGAGGAGTTGGGATAGATCGAGACATCCGGAGCATTCTCAGCTGGATCCGTGATCACGGTGGCCGGGATCCGGGGTGGGCTAGAAGAGCCAGAGTTCGTCTTGCTGCGTCTGTTTGGCACATCTGGAAGGAGCGGAACAGACGTATCTTTGAGGGCTTGACTACCCCCCTATTGGAATTCTACATAACATAGAATTCGATGTATCTGTAATGGCCCCATAATAGTATTTTGGGGCTAGGAAAGTTGTGATGTTGTACTTTAATACCTTTTCCGCTATATGCGAGAAATAAATTCACCCTTATTCCAAAATATATATATATATATATATATATATATATATATATATATATATATATATATATATATATATATACTGCAAAAAACGCATGGGAGACTCGGGTGATCGGGGGAATCGAACGTTTGCAAACCCTAGGGGGACTTGGGACCCTGGCGCCGCCGCCAAGGGTGGGTCGGCCAACGGCGGCCTGGCCGGGGGCAGGCCGACCGAAGGCGGCTCCGGCGAAGATAGTGCGGGAGGCGGACATGGCGGACATGGCGGAGCGGGAGCTCGAGCAGCGCACGCAGGCGTGAACTCAGGCGAGGGTTCGTCGGGGCCAGCGCTGGCCGGTGCAGCGGGCAGCGTCGGTGGTCTTGCTGGCGTGAGCAGCGGCGGTGGAAGCGGTGGCGCTGGCGGTGACAGGGGCAGTGTTGGTGTTTTCCAATCGGGATCCGTGTCTGGATCTCAGGGTGGACAAATGGAGAACGACGGCTGGACGACGGTCACGCGACGTCGCGGAGGTAGGAGTGCGGGCAAGGAGGGTGGTGCGGTGTCCCACGTAAAGGCGCGCTACTCCTTTGACAGGAGAACGGACGATAGTTCGGGGGCGCGGAAGTCGCCCCATGGCCCAGGGGGACCCTCCAGGACGAAGAATAGTGCTGGTGGGAGAACGGTTGGGTGTCGTCCCAAGGCGTCGGCGGCAGAAAAAGGAAAAGAAAAAGCTGTCGACTTAGGGGCCAGGGCATAGGGTCCTCCCCACTTAGTGTCGTCCCATGGTCTCAGGGGATGTCTCCGCAGCCTGTGGCGAAGACCTGAGCTGACATATGTAAACTAGTTGGACCCAAGTGCCCGGCCTCTATGGAGTACGTGCCTCCTAAGAAGGTAGGGAGTGGTTTTTGAGCCTCTTTCCCTGCAGAGGAGATAGCGAAGGTGACAGCACTCTGGGAGAACACGTTGGTCATGTACGTGCTGGGAACAAGTCCTTCTATGGGCAGATCCGGACGTATGCGGCACGTGTTTGGCAACCTAAAGGAAGCATGAAGATATTTGCCAGAGAAAATGGCTTCTACTATGTAAAGTTTGGCTGGCGGAAGACGTCACCAGGATTATCCAGGGAGGGTGTTGGACGTTTGATGGCAGGTTGATCATTCTGAAAGAGTGGACTCCAGAACTGCGGTGTGAGAAGTTAGTCCTTAATGCTATCCTTGTTTGGATCCGCTTTCCGAAGTTTCCAATCAGGTATTGGAGTAACCCTTTACTCGTGAGGCTTGCCAGCTTGGTGGACAAATCGATCAATGCTGCTGATGCTACAGCCTTTCGGTCGAGGCTGATGTATGCTCGGATGTTCGTAGAGATCAGGGCCGGTGGAGAGCTCCCGAGTTTGTTGGAGTAGAAAGTCCCATCTGGAGAGGTTCTAACCCAGAAAGTTGAGTATGAATGGATTCCACCTACCTGTCCACATTGTGCCTGTTTCGGACACCTCGCTAGTACTTGTCACGCCCCGCTCCCGCAGGAGCGATCGTCCTCGCTAAGGCGTGACGCCGCACGGGCCTAGGTGCGCCCGTACAAGGCTATATCCAGAAACGGCCGATTTTAGCTAGGCCACAGAGTCGCACAGAGTGTTCCCATTTGCAGCAGAAAATAAATGAACACAAGTTGAAGCGAATTCAAACTCTTTATTGATTTTCAAGAAGTTTACAAGCGGCGCTAGGCCGATATTACAAATCGCTCAAGCTCTCTCTCTCTCTCTGAAACATAAAAAGGGCGTACCAAGTGGCTTACAAGATGGAATGATTCATGACGATGTTCCGATACATTATGTCCTGTATAGGGTGCTTCAGCTTCTTGCAACGTTCCAAGGACCCCAGAGTTGGCTCCGCGCCTTAACACGTTCGATGGAAGCTCCGCACCCGCCGGCGTCTCCTGCATCCTGCAAGCAGACTGTGGGGTTATCAGTACATTGTTATGCACTGGTGGGGAGGCTAGCTCGCCCACAATACTATCATTACCAAACACGTTCTGTTTACTTTTGTGCACCGTCTATCATTCATTGTCTTTCTAATCTTGCCTTAGGATCATTTACATGGCATATTTCATAGCCTATCTCGTGTTGCCGAATACAAGTGTCGCATGGAATTTCATGCACGACTTACCCATACTTACCGTCCGGCCTTCCCTGTCCAAGGTAAACCAAGTTAGTCAACAATTCATATGTAATAACTTATCGTGATTTACTTCAGCATTCAATGTCAAGGGCGTGTCCCTGCCTCAGGCCTAGCGCTGCGTAGGCGTGTTTCCTAACTCAATTTCACGAAGTACTCTTTATCCTTTGGTGTGTTATATTTCAAGCCTGTTCAGAAGGCACTTCATTTAGTTAACTTAGACCACTTTGTTCAATGCAAGGACTTGCACGTGGATCGCCACCAGCAAAGCCTACTTAACTCTATATGCACCGGTCGCTGGCATCACAAGCCATTTTGGACCCTTTTTTCCTTGGTATTTCGCAACTATTCAGAGCGTACGGCTGGTATACGTTGATAGTGTCTTGAAATACCCTGCACTTACGTCCCCCGGGTAGCCAAGCCCCCCCCCCCAGGCAGCCCGTAAGCCCCCTTTGATTTCCGCCTAGGCCGGCCACGATCCTCCCTTTGATCATGCCGCGGAAATCCCTTATATCTCCCACCTCCCGTATACGAGGGGATTGTCCACGACCATTTCGTATTATTTGTCATTTTAACTTAACGGCTGTCTCCGAGCCGTAGGCTAACCCTTAGCCATAATGCGTTATCGACTAGGTTGGCGTCCGTGCAGCGCGGGTAGCGAGCCCCGTTACACGTGCCCGTCATACCTGTCGCTAACCATTCCTTTCCTTCTTATCTTTTATTCATCCTTTCTTTCTTTCACTTGTTTGTTCGTTCATTGATTCATTCACGTATTCATTCTTTCATTCGTTGGTTCATTCATTCACTTATCCATTCATTCTTTCATTCACACATTATGCAACTCCCCGTGCGGGAGTCGCCTTGGCGATCCATCGGTCCCAAAATTTTTCAATGTTGCTATACTCTACTTGGGACGACTATGTTGATAGTCTTCCCGTTTCATTGTTGTAATCCATTCATTGTTTCATTGTTGAACGCGTAAGGGACTTGAACGTAAGCTTGTGCCGTAGCACGAGCGTGGAGCACGGTGCTAGAGTTCTCATATTTTTCATGTTCCTTTCCATATTCTATACAAGCATACAAGGTGGGATTAATCCCTTAGCTAGGTGCGTTGAGTCATTTATTAACATGCGCGGTGTTATCGCCTAGCGATTCTCGTGATAGTGTCCGCATTGTTAAGTGTCTAGGCTAAGCAAAGACGGGTTCATCGGAGCCACCCACCTTAGCGATGTTCGCATCGGCCGAGCGATACTCCGAGCGCGCCTTTGAAAGTCTAAGTCTGGATTCCTCTTGACGGGCCAATGTAAGCCTTGCATCGATTCTTCATTAGGTCGATGCCAACTCTTCGGGTCGACGACTCGTTCGAGTCGTTGCACTTGCCGTTTGAATCGGCGTTCCGCTAGGGCGGAGCGGGTCATTACATAATACACCACTCAAAACATGTCTCGTCCTCGAGACTTCCTGAATGCGGGTCATCCTACCATTCCTTTAACTCGTGTCGTCGCGTTTCTTAGACAATTCTATCGAACGGCTCCATCGTTTGATGGCATTGAATTATGCTCGGTTATCCTTCCAAGTTTTATGTTGCATGCGTTCGGTGAATTTTATGGAATGGATGTCCATTCATTTTAGACTTGATGGTACTTATTCAATTGTCGTTCATGCGCATCTCAACACCCACTTGCAGTTGCATTCGAGTTCATCATATCGCTGCGTGGGGACTGTGCACATATTCAAGGCGTCCCCTGAATATGTACATTTCAACCAGGCCAAGCGATTAACGAAGTCGGACAAGCTACTCGTGATAGTTTTGATTTGCCGATCGTTTTACTAACTTCGGTTTAAAACCGAACTTGCGCGCATCTTACTATCGTTTATCTTGATCCTCGAGATGATCCGATTCGTTTCTCAAGCGTTCTTGTCTACGAAATCAATACGATTTCTTCTTAGCGGAGTCGACCAAGTCTTAAGCACCTTCCATTCGATTCAAGACTAAGTATTGCACCATCATCGAGTACGTCTTCCTATCAATGATTCAATTCGTTATCCCAACTTACTTGCGCATCATCCATTCCTATCATTCGTTCTGTTTGGGGCCAATCTCGTCGTCGTTCACGCACATTCCCTGTTTCCCGTCCTACTCTAAGTCTTGCTGCCCAAGTCTATCGTCCGTCCAGACGATACTGTAAGGTCAATCGCACAAGTTCAATCACTCGGCATAGGGTCGTCTGCCTATCCGCTAGGTCATCTCACAGGGTCATAGTTACAAGTTAAGTCCGTGGCTTATCGTGTAAAGCCGCTGCACGAAGCTCGCCCCAAATCCTATGGTCAAACCATTTGTTCGTTTGTACGGAAGTTTCTACCCAAGTTCGTTTCGCTCAAACTTCTAAACATCAAGCAGCGTTCACCCTATTCGCATCAATGTATTCGTTGCGCATATTTGAATCCATTCAAATCACCCAATCAACATACTTAACATATCCATTCTAACCAATTCATGTATTCGATCACGAGGTCATCCAGCTCGACAATACATTGCGTCCCAATCTCACGCGAGTCCGATTATCCACGGTGGTTCATGAATCACCATGCAACGCTCCCGCGGAATAATCATTCTCATCGGGGCGTAACTCTTGTTTGAGTTTAGACTAACTCCTTCTCGATACGCGGATTGGACCTACTCAAGTTCAATCATCAAACACACTGATTCATTCTCGAGTTTACCTTCGTGTCAAACCACAAGTCGAAGCAATCAAATTGCCACGCCATCCAAGTTTAATCACTCCCGCTGTATGAATCACCATATCAGCGCTCACGCGGAGTGATCGTCCTAATCCGACGCGACGCATGTGCGAGGCTGGAGTTGCGCTCGCATAAGACAAGAACGTCAACGTTGTGGTTGTCAACGAAGCAAATCCAAGCATTCTCATTTTCATCCAAGCCAAATCAATTTGACAGTCTGACCGTCATGCGTCCAACTAAAAAATTCTCGGGCCAAGTCTATCTTTTCCTCGACACATTTTTAACATCCCAAGTATAGCATCTAACGGAACAATGACATTTGCACAATCGTCATTCGCCGAGTCAGAGTACCCCCGAGTTAGCGCATATCGATCTTTGATACGCCTCAATACCATCGACGATATGCGTAACCTGACGATCTTCCTTTGCCACCGATTTCGAGTCGTGCGTTGATGCTGTTGTCCGAGTTGGATATTCCACAATTTCATTTAATATTCAAGATCAAGTTCAACTGCTATTCCTCAAGCTAGTTTCAAGATCGTTGCTCAAACTCAAGTCACAATTCATTTGAATCAATCCGAAATCGTACGTGCGATCCTCTAAGTTTCCTCGATCAAGACCATTCATTTTCATTCATCGTTCCGAACCATTTTCTAACTCGCGTTGTCCATTGACAAGTTGTCCAGCGACATCTCGTTCGGGACTTTTGAAGTCACAGCCAACTAAGCGTGACACGTTCTAAGGCTTTGCGCGATCGCATCGCTTGCCGACATACTCGTACGATCCGTAAATCCTTTAGTCTCGCTCGAACGATTTCTATGACGTCCATACACCACTCAGGGTTCGAGCCACCCGACTAGTCGTCGACACTCATTCTTATTCTTCTCCGAACCTATCACATACACCACTCGGATTCAGGCCATACGATCTAGTCCTCAATCACGTTCGCGTCATGCGCTAAGACATCCTCCAGATTCGTTCGACGAATCTCTAGCGTAATCGCTCACGTCGCCTCGACGTACTAAGTCGTTCGCACTAATCCTCAAAATCCAAGCCAATCTTTCGTGCACGCCTAAGCGTTAGTTTGATAGCGTTCCTATCGATATACACTCTAAGTGTATCTCCGTTCCCGACCGAGCGGTACTTGATATCGCTCGCAACTCGATTGCACCAGAAGTCGAGGTGCGCGACATGCGGCACAACTTAGCCAAAAGGCTGCGTGCATAACCATCCCGTTCGAACTATACTTTGGTCTCGTGTACTTGTTTGCTGTTAGCGTAAGCTCATTCAAGCACGCACTGCATTTGCTAACTCTTAGCATCGGTTCCTTCCAACTCAAGTCCGTCATGGTGGCACAAAGGCCTTCGCCTATCGATCCCGTCCAACCGAGTACTCGTACGAGCTTTTGAAAATATTAGACTTATTGTATGGAATATCCCAAGGCACAACGAGAGAGAGCGTACACTTCTTTTGTTTCAACGAGCTTTCAAAACTAAGAGAATCGAAATGAAGTCCAAGGACGTAAAGCCGTGCTCTGATACCAATCTGTCACGCCCCGCTCCCGCAGGAGCGATCGTCCTCGCTAAGGCGTGATGCCGCACGGGCCTAGGTGCGCCCGTGCAAGGCTATGTCCAGAAACGGCCGATTTTAGCTAGGCCACAGAGTCGCACAGAGTGTTCCCATTTGCATCAGAAAATAAATAAACACAAGTTGAAGCGAATTCAAACTCTTTATTGATTTTCAAGAAGTTTACAAGCGGCGCTAGGCCGATATTACAAATCGCTCAAGCTCTCTCTCTCTCTGAAACATAAAAAGGACGTGCCAAGTGGCTTACAAGATGGAATGATTTATGGCGATGTTCCGATACATTATGTCATGTATAGGGTGCTTCAGCTTCTTGCAACGTTCCAAGGCCCCTAGAGTTGGCTCCGCGCCTTAACACGTTCGATGGAAGCTCCGCACCCGCCGGCGTCTCCTGCATCCTGCAAGCAGACTGTGGGGTTATCAGTACATTGTTATGCACTGGTGGGGAGGCTAGCTCGCCCACAATGCTATCATTACCAAACACGTTCTATTTACTTTTGTGCACCGTCTATCATTCATTGTCTTTCTAATCTTGCCTTAGGATCATTTACATGGCATATTTCATAGCCTATCTCGTGTTGCCGAATACAAGTGTCGCATGGAATTTCATGCACGACTTACCCATACTTACCGTCCGGCCTTCCCTGTCCAAGGTAAACCAAGTTAGTCAACAATTCATATGTAATAACTTATCGTGATTTACTTCAGCATTCAATGTCAAGGGCGTGTCCCTGCCTCAGGCCTAGCGCTGCGTAGGCGTGTTTCCTAACTCAATTTCACGAAGTACTCTTTATCCTTTGGTGTGTTATATTTCAAGCATGTTCAGAAGGCACTTCATTTAGTTAACTTAGACCACTTTGTTCAATGCAAGGACTTGCACGTGGATCGCCACCAGCAAAGCTCACTTAACTCTATATGCACCGGTCGCTGGCATCACAAGCCATTTTAGACCCTTTTTCCCTTGGTATTTCGCAACTATTCAGAGCGTGCGGCTGGTACACGTTGATAGTGTCTTGAAATACCCTGCACTTACGTCCCCCGGGTAGCCAAGCCCCCCCAGGCAGCCCGTAAGCCCCCTTTGATTTCCGCCTAGGCCGGCCACGATCCTCCCTTTGATCATGCCGTGGAAATCCCTTATATCTCCCACCTCCCGTATACGAGGGGATTGTCCACGACCATTTCGTATTATTTGTCATTTTAACTTAACGGCTGTCTCCGAGCCGTAGGCTAACCCTTAGCCATAATGCGTTATCGACTAGGTTGGCGTCCGTGCAGCGCGGGTAGCGAGCCCCGTTGCACGTGCCCGTCATACCTGTCGCTAACCATTCATTTCCTTCTTATCTTTTATTCATCCTTTCTTTCTTTCACTTGTTTGTTCGTTCATTGATTCATTCACGTATTCATTCTTTCATTCGTTGGTTCATTCATTCACTTATCCATTCATTCTTTCATTCACACATTATGCAACTCCCCGTGCGGGAGTCGCCTTGGCGACCCATCGGTCCCAAAATCTTTCAATGTTGCTATACTCTACTTGGGACGACTATGTTGATAGTCTTCCCGTTTCATTGTTGTAATCCATTAATTGTTTCATTATTGAACGCGTAAGGGACTTGAACGTAAGCTTTTGCCGTAGCACGAGCGTGGAGCACGGTGCTAGAGTTCTCATATTTTCCATGTTCCTTTCCATATTCTATACAAGCATACAAGGTGGGATTAATCCCTTAGCTAGGTGCGTTGAGTCATTTATTAACATGCGCGGTGTTATCGCCTAGCGATTCTCGTGATAGTGTCCGCATTGTTAAGTGTCTAGGCTAAGCAAAGACGGGTTCATCGGAGCCACCCACCTTAGCGATGTTCGCATCGGCCGAGCGATACTCCGAGCGCGCCTTTGAAAGTCTAAGTCTGGATTCCTCTTGACGGGCCAATGTAAGCCTTGCATCGATTCTTCATTAGGTCGATGCCAACTCTTCGGGTCGACGACTCGTTCGAGTCGTTGCACTTGTCGTTTGAATCGGCGTTCCGCTAGGGCGGAGGGGGTCATTACAGTACTTGCTCTTCCGGAGGACAGAAGTCGGTGACCCCACCAGAGCCAGCTGAGGAACCTGGAACATCCAGGGGGACGGAGACTGCTAGTGGGGACGAGAGAGCTGAGGGAGTCCTCCAGGAGGGGGACCAACTGATGGAGGATGCCAGTGGGCTGAGACTGACTATCTCACCTCAGACGGTGCCTACCAGTGGGGCTATGATGATTGTCCCGCCTCAGCCGGTACACCCTAGTGGGGCTATGATCACTTTCACTACTCAGAGGAGTATGGTTACCAGAGGCATGTCGGCATCAGGACGAGAGCATAGAGGAGATGGAGGTACTTTCGAGGAGAGAGTGTATAGCAGAAAGAGACATGATGGACCCCTACGTGACGGACACCCCCGGGAGGAGGGCCGGTCATCTGGCCACGGTGAGCCGCTTTGTGTGGACAACCCAGCTTGGGCTCTGATGATCTCTCAAATGACGAACCAGCATCCCAACACTCCTGGTTTGGAGGAGGATATGGCTTTGACGGACGTGGTACTATCCCCGGGTATTGGTCCATAAGGTGTTTAGGGGAACCATCATCTTAATAATTAATGGCGGTTATCTACTGAACGTCAGGGGTGCATGCTCCCTAGGGAGATGGAGAGAGATATGCGAGATCCTACGCAGAGAGAAGTGCGACATTTCTGTATTGCTGGAGACCAAGATTAAAGGAGAGAAGACACTATCACGACGGACTCCCCCCTCCCAATTGGGCCCAACTTCACAATCTGGCGCTGTGTGACATGGCTAGGATTTGGATCAGATGGAATAGCAACAGCTGGGACGGAGATATGGTCTTGATGTCGGAGCAGCTGATAGCGGTCTCACTTTCCAATAAAGGTGGCTTCAGATTCTTGCTAGGGACGGTCTATGACCACAATGACAGGAGGCGTCGGGGGGGCCTTTGGCAGGATATCGTTAAAGTGGCTGCTTCTGCTGACTCACTGTATCTTCCTCTGCTCCTGATGGGTGATTTCAACGCTCTCCTCCACCGAAGTGAGAAGGTTGGAGGCAGAACTGTCCCAGATCCGATCATGTACGATTTTCAGAGGTGTCTTCTGCAGTCGGGCCTTCAGGACTTGGAACGAACGGGGCACATCTGGACTTGACATAACAAAGCTGTTACCAACAAAGTTGCTTGTCAGCTGGACAGAGCTCTGGAAAATGGGGAGTGGTTCCGGTGCTTCCTAAATTCTGTGGCACAGGGTCTGGCTGCTGGGACGAGTGATCATTCCCCTATCAGGGTCGGCTTCACAGAGCGGCCTACCTGGAAATCGCGGCCTTTTCGGTACAACAACAGCTGGTTTCTCTCTGGAGGCTACGCCGAGGCGGTAGGAGAGGGTCTTCTTAGCCAGAAGGGGGCACAGCTCAGTTCCGCATGGTCCACATCCTCAAGCGTACAAAGAAGGCTATCCGGAGCTAGGTGAAGAGAATGCCCAAGCCCTCCCTGGATGACAAGGAGGCGGAACACAAGACCATCCAGAACTCCATGCAATATGATATACTCTATGAGTCCTTGGCGGCATGGGAGAAGGATCTGATTGGGGAAGTCAACATTCTCCGACTATAGAGGGAGATTAGTGCGGCCCAGCGCGCTAAATGCTCCTGGCTCAAGGAAGGGGACCGCTGCTCCAAGTTCTTCTATGATGTGATCCGGACCAGACAACATAGAAATAGTCTATCCCATCTACTTGATGGTGAGGGCAAACTGGTTGGAGAGCCGGCGAAAATCCAAGGGGAGGCTGTTAGGTATTACTCAGAGCTATACTTTCAAACTGACTATCTCTCTGTGTTTTCGGATATTATTACAAAGAAGCTGGTGACGCCCTATGAGAATAGCTAGTTACTCGTGCCGGTCACAATGGAGGAGGTGGAGACTATCATAAAGAAGGCGGATCCCAACAAGGTCCCGGGGCCGGATGGCTTCAGCAGTGGGTTCTACAAACGCCACTGGGATGCCCTGAAGGAGCCGGTGCTCGAGACAGTCCAGGAGTTCTTCTCTGAGGGAAAGTTGCTGAAGGAGTTTAACCATACCTTCCTGACCCTCGTGCCGAAGAAAGATGGAGCGACCTCGCTGGCAGACTTTTGGCCTATAGTATGCTGTAATTATCTCTATAAAATAATTACGCACCTTATCTGCCGACGCATGAAGGGAATTATGCTGGACTTGGTCTCCCCGAACCAGACGGCTTTCATAAAAGGGAGAATGATTGCTGAGCACAGTCTTCTGGCGCATGAGATGGTGAGAGGGTTCAATAAACCAGGAGGAGAGAAGACGTGTGTGAAGCTGGACCCGAGGAAGGCCTATGACATGGTCAATAGGGACTTCCTGTGCCACCTTATGCTAGCTATGAGATTCGACGAGCGATGGATTGCCAGGATTAGGGAGTGCATCTCGACCCCTACCTTCTCTGTACTCATCCAGGGTACTCCGTATGGGTTCTTGTACAGCAATCGTGGGCTCCGACAAGGCGATCCCCTGTCTCCTTGTTCACACTTGTCATAGAGTACTTCACCTGCCTAATGGATAAGGCGGTTCACAGTGGGAGGCTGGTCCCTTTGTTCAGGAGGATTGAGCCCCTGTTACTCATCTCATCTATGCTGACGACCTCCTGGTCTTCCTCCACCCCTCTATGGGAGGAATGACCACGATCTCTGGGATTATGGGAGAAATGGAGACTCTCACTGGGCTCCAAATGAACCGAGAGAAGAGTCGTGTCTACTTCAGCTCCCTATGCTCTCTGAAGGAGGAACAAGCGGAAGCTTTTGGAGTTGATAGAAGCAATCTTTCGGTGAAATATCTAGGAGTTCCTCTGACAGTCAATTATGTCCGGAACCTAGATTGTCACAGTCTGATAGAGTATGCTCAGAGGAGGGTTGAAGGGTGGCAGGCTGTGGCCTCTCATTTGGTGGACGCATTGAGCTTGTTAGATCGGTCATCTCGGCACTGGCACTTTTTTGGCTCCAGTCTATTCTGCTTCCTGTCGCCACCATCCGGAAGGTGGAGAACATTTGCGCCAACTTCATTTGGAGAGGGGGCATGCATGCGATCTCTTTGGAGCAGCTATGCCGACTGCGGGAGGAGGGTGGAGTAGGGCTTCGACCCATGCTGTCTGTTAGGGAGGCCTCTGTTGTGAAGCTGGCTTGGAAGTTCATCAAAGGTGGGTCATTATGGGCTGACTGGATGTACAGTCGGTATGTGAAGCGGAGCAACTTCTGGACCTGCTCCCCCAACAACAACCACTCTGTCACATTCAAGCTTATTCTTCGTCACAGAGCTGTACTTAAATCATCAATCCGGAGGACTATGCGGGATGGAGTTGGGACTGACCTCTGGCAGGATCCATGGTTAGAGTGTCAATCTCTGATTGAGATTCTGGACGACCGGACCCACAGGGAGGCTGGTAGGGGGTTGACCTGCCAGCATATTATCAGAAATGGAGAGTAGAGACCGGAGGTATACCGACATACCGTGGAGCTTGGAGAGGCCATTCGCGAGGTGGAGATAGATCCGACTCAGCCAGCAGATTGTTGGACCTAGGATCCGCCGGGGAGTTATTGGGGGCACTGGGGAGTTTCAGTTCCATAGCTGCTACAACCTTGTGCGTCGTACTTTTCCACCTAGCGCAGACTATGAATTCATCTGGTGCAAGGGTCTGGCTCGTAAGATGCAGCTGTGTATCTACCGGTTGCTCCTTGGTCGGCTGCTGACGAGGGACAGACTCATCTCCTTTGGGATCCATGTGTCCAACCCGAAGTGTGTGCTCTGTGATGTGGATAATGAGTCTATGCGACACTTGTTCTTTGAGTGCGAGGTGTCATGGTCTATCTGGACTGAGCAATGCCGCAGGGCGCTGGGAGGGTGTAACACAGACAGGGGGATCGAAGATATTATCACTGGGATCCGAGCTCACAGAAGGAGAGGGCAGGTTTGGTTCAAGACCGCTAGAGTTCGGCTTGTAGCTTCTGTCTGGCATGTCTGGAGGGAATGGAACCAACACATTTTCGAGGGGCTAACCACCCCTCCTATAGGAATTCTACATAATATAGCATTCGATGTAACTGCTATGGCAACCTGAAGGGTGGGCAACCTTCCTTGATTGTATGATTGATTGAGCTGATTTTGGAATAAAATTTACCTTTTTCCATATATATATATATATATAGTGAGGAGAAAAAAATATAGTGAGGAAAAGTTGAAAGAAAATCTTATAAATGGTAAAGACGGGAATAGAAGCATGAGTTAGTAGTAGTGTCATCTTAGTTATGTAGCTGTTAGAACTTAGAACTAGGAGTAATCAAAGCAAATATTGACTGAGGCAGTAAAAAAGTATATGGAGTTGCTTATGCTGATATGGCTCCCTGACAGAGCTCAATGGAACTTAGAACTAGGAGTAATCAAAGCAAATATTGACTGAGGCAGTAAAAAGGTATATGGAGTTGCTTATGCTGATATGGCTCCCTGATGGAGTTCAATGGAACAAAAGGATTCATGTAACCCAACACCAAATATATGGAATAAAGGTTCTGTTGCATCCCACGTCCCACTTATCATTGTTTGTAACCAAATAAGTTCTTGAGTCCTTGCAGAAACATTGCAGTGACTTTCCATTCTTATATATCATTTCTAAAACAAATACCAAGGCTTTGGTTCAATATTTCAAGTTTGAGGATTCTTCTCTACTTTCTTGAAGTTCTAGCAGCAAAATGTGTTTTATTTGAAGAAAAATTCCAACCAATATGATTAAAGCAGAACTCCAGTACTCATCTTGTAAATGACTGCTGGCATGAGTAACTCTGGAGTTAACCTTGTGAATGACAAGCAAAGATTTCATTTGATTCTCAACTTGATAGTGCAGAATTAGTTAAAGCTCTTTTATTCTGATGTTTTTCATCCAAATGTATTGATCAGCTGTAAAATCTTATTTGATATAGTGCTTGCCTTTGGAAGAAAGTCGATTTCGTAGAATGCATCAATTGATGAAATAATTAGAATTAAGATCATAGTGCCTTTCAGAGACTTTTTTTCTTCTAAAATTCATTTTTTTCCTCTTCTTGTTATCTACTATTATATTGTTTCTTTTGCTATTAATCGTGTTAGATATACTTCGTTTAGGAACCCTAATTTGTTGCCTGCATTATCTATTTGTTATTCTCAGCTAGTTAATTTCTTGATCACTGTAGATTGTTACAGTAATATTAGAAAATTATGACGTCCCACATCAGAAATCAGAGGATGTTGAAGATGGCAGTCAAGACCAACAGAAGAAATGGGTGCAAGAGGTCCTTAAAACTGAGGGCCATGTAACTCCCTCCCCTGCTCTGATAAGGGTTCCTTCTTGGAAAGACATTGTAAACGATAAAGGAGAACTTAATGTGACTATGTAAGACTATAATTTATTATTTTGTACATATATTTCTATATTACTTAAAATTGTTTACATATTTTTTTTGTTGTTGTTTGTTTTTGACAGAGAAGATTCCAAGAGTCCCACCTTTTGGTCAAGAATCTGTGTGCATAACATGGCCAAGTTAGCCAGAG